>CM055955.1:80544490-80753784 GCA_029490685.1 Schizonepeta tenuifolia | reverse complement strand
GTTCCAACTAATAGCTCGAACAAGAAGTGAGCTATGATCTAACACTCTACGAACTCTCAACAAGTGATGTTCTCAAGGTTGGATCTAAAGACACTCAGACATAATTTAACACTCTAGAATTCTCAACTAATGATGTTCTTAGAAAATGAATGTAGTTCAGCTTGTGTGAGGAATTTGGTTCTTTCTTTCGCTCTTTGCACTTGTCTGTCTCGTCTCTTGTATGTCTTCTATCTTGTGAGTGAATGAATGCCTCTATTTATAGGCGGAGAGAATCAACTAGCCGTTGGAAGAGCTGTTGATCTCTGTTCTTTGAAAGCGATGGCTTGTCTCTCATCTCTGCAGACTTTTCGGATTTGGCAACTGCGTGCTTCTGCTTTCCATTTGAGACAGCCTTGTGTTGGGCCAAATGAGGTAATGACAGATAGTCAAACCTTCACGTGACTTCCTCATTTGAAATTCAAATCTTAACCTTTGACCTCCAACACTTGATAGTTAGTTGAGTCGTCTGATCTTCATCTGATCGGTCTTCAGCTGATGTTCTATCTGAATGCATTTGTCTGAGTAGGAACATGTGAACTCTCAGCTGACTTTGAACTTCAAGCTGTTGCTCTAACTGATTGAGTCTACAGCTGATGTTCCATCTTGAACGCTCAGTTGTCCTTGTTGTGTCTGATCAGTTGGGTTTGAACGCTCAGATGACTTTCTTCCATCTGATGTTCTCTTACAACTTCTTCCTTTGAATACTTAGTCGATTTTTGCATCTTCCACTTGAATGCTCATCTGATGAATGCTCAGTTGTCTTCCTCACAACTGATGTTCTATCCGAGTGAAGCCTTGTTGCCGTCTTCAGCTGGAAACCTGTAAAGATAAAATCTCTACATTGCTCAAACAGCGAGCCTAACTACTAACATTAGGATCTGGCAACATTTACTCAGTTGGGGTCAGTTGGTTTTGGAATCAATCAAAACTTTAATAAATTTCCCAACAATTTCCCCCTTTTTGATGATGCCAAAACCCTTACAGATCAAAACTCCAAAACTTTAAAACCCTTATAAAAATCTTACAAGGCAAACTGATCTAAATCCTACTGACCTATCCAAAATCTCAGCTGAAATTCTGGACAATCTATAAGATTAAAACATCAAAGGGTTAGCACAGTTATAACATGATATTGAAATAACTTTGCGATTCAGAGCTTGGACAATGAGAAATTGTACGTCAAGTTGAATCGTATAACTGAATAGATTTTATTACAACTGATGATTACAAAAGATAAGCACAAAACCAAAAAGTTACATTAGTTGCTCAAAAACTAACTGAGCTAAAATTGAAGCCCATACTTGCTAAAAATTCTAACAAAAATTTCTCTCTTTTCAGCTGACTCCTTTGAGATGTCCACCCCGTGCTCTTTGCAGACTTGCCTCGCCTCGGCTGCAATCTTTATCCTGTTGGGGGTGCGGGAGTCTGGGAGGAAAGGAGGCTTGTATGTAACCTTTTGAGGGACGGGGACAGAGTTCAAATCCAGTTTTGCTTCAATCATCGCACACCTGAACTGGCTGAACATCCCCGGGTCCCCAGTGTGCAGCTCGGTTAGCGCCTCCTTGAAAGCTTTCCTTGGATCATCAATTGCGTAAACCTTCTTGTAATAGAAGTCATTTACGAACTCCTGCTTGAACAGCTTCCATTCCTCGTTCCACTCGGTTGGCATCCATTTGTCGACATGCCTAAACCGACTTTGGACCTTAGTCTTTCCTGGCAACCTCTGCTGTCTCAGCCGAGCTTCAGCCTTGACTTGATGTTTATCGATTCGGCGACGGCTGCGGCAGACAATGTTTCGGTCCAAGTTCTTGGTTATCTTGTCCAGCTCCTCTTCAAATTGGTTTACCCTTCTGGCCTGGCTGGCAGTGAACTTCCTAATCCAACTCGGATTCATATAATCTTTTTCTGCAACATCCATAGCCTTGGCAGCTGCAATGCACTCTTCGGTTGTGATACCGTCGAGTTCCGAATCAAGCACCACTGCGATCTCGGCTATGGAGTTGTAAGAAACTCCAAACTTCTCCGCCAGCTCCAAGTCTTTTGTCATTTCAGCTCCACCGACTTCGGTTGACTTGAGAGCGGACTTCTTCGTCTTCTTCCTCAGCTGAGATTTTGCTGCAGCTGGCATCGCTTCCTCGGCTTGGGTCTCTTCTTCTTCCTGCATCTCAACATCCGCCTCTTTATCTTTCCCCTTTTTGGCATCAGCAACAAGGCTTGCTACTGAACCATCCAGAGAGGTGAGCTGTTGTTCGGGTTGTTGAATGCGGTTGAAGAGTTCATCGACCGCGCACTCGATTTCCACCTTCTTCGCCAGTTCGGAGTCATGGCACTCTTGTTCGGCTTTTCTCAATCCAGCAAGTGTTTCAGTTGTCTCCGTCTGGAAAGCAACGAACTCAGCCCATCTTGACTCGAACCGGGACTCCCATTCTTCATCCTGTGTCTGTTGGGATTTAGCAAGGTTGGAATCAGACACGGATTGGAAGACGTTGAGCTCAGACTTAATCCCCAGAACAGTTGTCTTCAATTCAGAAATGTCTTGGCTGGTGGAGGAGGAGAATTCATCCAGCTTTATCTTCAGTGAGGCATTCTCCTCCACCAGCTGATTGTTCTTCTCTTCTTGCGCTTCCAACATCCTCAGCTGATCGTCTTTGTGTTGCTGGAAGTTGGCAAGCAATTCTGCCCTCAGCTGGTTCACCCTCTCAGCTATCAGCTCACAGATTTCTTCAGATGAGGGAGCTGGCTGATCAGCTGGTGGGGCTTGTTCAATCAAAGCTGGTTCCTCAACTGTAACTATGGCTTGACGGTTAGCCAGGTACAGTTGCAGCTCCTCTTCTTCATGCTTCGTTGCGGCGGCGGCGGCATCCAGATCATCGAGGAAGTCAGCTGACTTGAGTAGCATGTTGTCGAGGAATTTAACGCAATCTTGTCCAGCTGCCTCCCTGGTATCTGTGCCTTTTGCCTTGCTCTGGTCCAGACGACGTGTGAGCAGCGCAATTTTGTTGTTGTACGCCACTTCCAGGTTGGCGTAGTTGAAGTAGTCGCGGATGCGGGACTCGTCCGCCTTCAGTCTGTCCCAGTTGTGTACCCTGACTGTATCTTCCTTCACGTACCAGTGACTGAAGATCAGGTTGAACTGGTACAATTGTTCTGTTCCAAGGGTAGCAAAAATTGGCATGTCACGAGCTTCTGGGAATATCCCGATAAGCTTTTGGAAGCAGTAGGCCACCTTGCCTTCGTGCTCCAACGCAACTGCCTGAAGGTCAGCTTCATCGTCTATTGGGGAGGGGGATAGATCATATGACAAAGGTTCAAATGTTTCATCAATGTTGGCCAAAGCAGTGGTCTCAACATTGGCATCGAGCTGGGAGCTCGGAATATTGGATTCTGTGGGGAGGGGGGTTTCAAAAGGTTCCTCAACATTGGCCGAAGGAGCGGTCACAATGTTGGCATCGAGCAATGAGCTCGGAATATTTTGCTGCGATTCGGTTGAGAGAGCGAGAGGCTCTGAGGGCGGTACGGCATCAACTCCTGCCGTGGGGGAGGTTGGAACGTCTTCAATTTCCTCAAAGGAGGAAGAAGCATCCGATGTCACGTCCGTCTCCATCCCTTCCGCCTCATCAGTTCCCGCAACGCGAGGGGCGATCTTGAAGGCAACAGCCTCAGCTGAGTGGCTTGACTCAGATGGCTCCTCAGCTGGAATCGTCTCAACTGGCGCCTCCTCCTCAGCTGGTGCATCAACAGCAGGCTCCTCAACTGGTACCTCAACTGGCTCCTCAGCTGGCTCTTCAGCTGGCACCTCAGTTGGCTCTACAACCGTCTTCTTGAACCTCACCCTCAGCTTCTTCTGGGCAGGTTCCTCCGCCTTCTCTGTCTCCGATTCAGCCCTTCGTCGGCGTGCATCTTTGGATTTTGTGGGGCGACTGACAGCTGGTACCTCCTCAGCTGTGGGTTCAGCAGTCTTTGCACCATCTTTCTTCTCCTTAGGAGTATATACACTCCTAAGCACCTCCTGCGCCTTCTTCGCTGTTGGGAACAACATCAACCTCTTCACTGGGGTTTCTTCGCAATCCTCCCAGACCATATTCCGACCCTCGGTTGCGATCAAGATCAGAGCTGAGATCTTGCAACCGAAGTTGAGCGTTCCTTGACACTCAACAGTCTCTCCCCTGAGTCGGTTGTGGTCTCGGAGATCTTCTTCTGCTTCTTCAGGATCAGCTGGTTCAGAAAATATTGGAACCAGTTGATCTCGTGTTTGTGCTCCAACGCCAAAAACTGCTTCAGCTTTGGTCGGCTGAATGTCGCCGAATGCTCCGCTGTATCCGAACACGACCTTGGACACAACATCGAATTTATTTCAAACATTCTCATTTAAGAACATAACACCTTCAGCCATAAATGTTACCTGCCAACTGATGTCGGAATCAGCTGTGTTTCCAATGTTGCGGCATACCATCAGCTGACTCGAGTTCGTCTGTTCAGCTGACGTCTGATCCAACGTTGCAGCATACCATCAGCTGACTCGAATTCGTCTGTTCAGCTGACGTCTGATGTCTTCGGTTGGCAATCCGCATCTGAGATTCTCCCTTCATCTGAGCTTCCCCCTTCATCTGAGCTTCCCCTCAGATGGATATCTATCTCTTCACATCAACTGTTTCCTCATCTGATGGATCCAACAATCCAAGTAGATCACATAACATCTTGAAGCCGTGCTTCGGCTAGAGGTTTGGTGAAGATATCTGCTCTCTGAATCTCAGTTGGAATCTTCTCCATGGATACGCCCTTCTTCTCAATATGGTCTCGGATGAAATGATGTCGGATGTCGATGTGCTTCGTCCCGAGAGTGGTGAACAGGATTCAAAGAGATAGCAATGGCACTTGAGCTAGTCGCAATGAATGGGAACCTGTCCAGTTGCAACTTCATAGTCTCATCAGCTGTTGCTTGAGCCACAATACTTGCATGCAACAACTTCCGGCAGCCATGTACTCTGACTCGGTTGTAGAAGTGGTAACACATGCTTGTTTCTTGGAGAACCACGAAACTAGCTTGCTTCCCAATGAACTGACAATGTCCAGATGTGGACTTCCTGTCCAACCGATCTCCGGCTAGATCTGCATCTGAGTATCCGGTCAGTTGGATGTTGTCGTCGGTTGGATACCACAACCCAACATTTGCAATTCCCTTCAGATACTTGATGATGTTCTTTGTTGCCAACATGTGAGCTTCTCTCGGTTGACTTGGAACCGGGCACACACTCCAACCGCGTAAGATATGTCTGGCCGATTGGCAGTTAGATATAGCAAAGAACCGATGATCCCTCTGTACTTATTGGCATCCACAAGCTTTCCCTCAGTTTTCAGGTTCAATCTTCCAGTTAGTATTCATCGGGATCCTTGTTGTCTTACTTGTCTGCAATCCGAACTTGGTGATGAGCTCCTTAGTATACTTGGACTGATTGATAAAAATTCCTTTTGGTGACTGCTTCACTTGTAGTCCAAGAAAATAGTTCATCTCACCCATCATTGACATCTCGAACTTCTCCTTCATGAGATTTGAGAATTTTCACACAGCTCCTCTGACTTAGAACCGAATATGATGTCGTCGACGTAGATTTACCACAACAAGTATATCATCTCCAACTTTGATGGTGAACAGGATTTTGTCAACTGACCCTCGTTTGAACCCCGAGTTCAGAAGAAAACCACAAAGAGTGTCATACCAAAGCCCTGGGTGTTTGCTTTAATCCATAGATTGCTTTCTTCAACTTGTACACTCTCTCATCTCCAGTTTCAAAAACCGGGAGGGTTGTTCAACATATACATCTTCCTTGATATCACCGTTGAGGAAGGCACACTTTACATCCATCTGATAGACCTTGAACTTGTGAAATGCAGCATAGGCTAGAAAGATTCGGATGGCTTCCAGCCTTGCAACTGGCGCGAAGGAGTCCTCAAAGTCGATTCCTTCTTGTTGGCAATAACCCTGAGCTACCAACCTTGCCTTATTCCTCACGATGAATCCAATGGCGTCTCTCTTGTTTTTGAAAATCCATTTTAATCCAATGGACTTTGACACCATTTGGTCTTTCTACCAACTTCCATACACAGTTGCGTAGAAATTCATTCAGTTCTTCTTGCATGGCTGTTGTCCAGTGAACACAGTTGAGAGCTTCCACAACATTCTTCGGCTTCTGGCACATCAGCTACGAAGCAAGAAATCATGGCAACATCTCCAGCTTGCTTGAACTCCTCAAGAACTGCCACATCCTCAGCATATTGGGCATAAGTATTGGAATCTTCCTGGGTTGAATCTTGAATCGCAACTCTGCTCCTTGTACGTACACCTTCGGTTGGATCTCCGATGATGTTGTCAGAGGAATGATCTTCATACCATCTTCTGTTGCGTCTTCCTTCTTCTTCCAACTGTGGTTGTTCCATGATCTGAGTTGTGGGAGATGCTGGACTCTTCTGAGCTGGTGATTTATCAGTTGTTGAGTCTGGATCCTCACATTGATAACGTTTTGAACCGGGCTGGGTTGGGCTTCGGATGTTGATTGCAGTTGGAGAGGCATCAGCTGGAGTCCCTCCTTTAGATGAGCTGGGGTCTTCACATTCATCTTCAAAGGAGTATGGATCATCATCCTCAGTTGCCCATACCAATGGTTCAGCTAGATTCTTTTCCCTTAGTGCTTGCGATCTGGTGATAACAGGTGGAACTTGTGAATCAGTCTGTTGTCCTTTAGCCTGTTCCCTGCACTCAAAAGTAGATTCATCAAAACTAACATGAGGTGTTATCTCCACAACACGAGAGCTATTGTTGAAAACTCTATAAGCCTTAATTCGAGCGGCATATCCAAGAAATATGCCTTTCGAAGCCTTGACATCAAAAGTTTTCAACTGAGTCTTCCCATTGTTGTGAATATAACACTTAGAACCAAAAACGCGAAAATATGAAATGTCTAGCATCCTGCGTCTCCATAGCTCGTATGGTGTCTTTCCCAACCGCTTGGTTAGAAGTGACCGTTTCTGGGTGTAGCATGCTGTGTTGATGGCCTCAGCCCAAAATCTCTTTGGCAGAGCTGAGCTTGTCAACATGGATGTAGCTTCATCTTTCAGTGTTCGGTTTCTTCGCTCGCGCAGCTGATGTCTGATGCGTAATTCCATGCTTCTCGCAGTACTCGATGATGGTTTCATTTAGAAACTCGGTTCCACGATCTGATCGGATGGAAATGATTTTCATCTCTTGTTGGTTTGATATTCAATCCATCAACTTGGGTAGCTCATCTCGGGTTTCACTCTTGTGTCGCATGAAAATGGTCCACGTGTATCTGGAATAATCATCAGTTACAACAAGTGTATACTCGTTACCATTCATGCTTTTGGTGTGACTGGCCCAAAGAGATCCATGTGGATCAGCTGTAACACTCGGTCGGTTGAGGAAGTTGTCTTCAACCGGAAGGAGGATCTAGCGAGCTTTCCCAACTGGCATGCACTGCAGATATGTGTTGTTGAAAACACTCGGTTTGGTATGCCTTTTGCATGTTATTGTCTGGCAAGTCGGTTTATAGTCTTGAAGTTCAGATGGTTGAGCCTTTTGTGCTACAGCCAGCTCACATCTGAACTGCTCTTTGATAACAAGCAGGTGTCATGAGGACTACTGTTCCAGTCAGCATAGTAGACATTCCCGGTTGGCGATTGATTTCCCAACAATATGACCTGCTTTGATCCGACATTTTTAACCCTGCAACCCTGTGCATTAAACTTGACAGAGAAACCATTATCACAGAATTAGCTGATGGAGAGCAAGTTATGCTTCAATCCATCAACATATGAGACATTAGAAATCAAAACGTGATTGATTTCAAGGGTACCGTAACCTCTGGTGTAACCTTTTGAGTTGTCACCAAAAGTAACTGATGGACCTTCTTTCTCCATGAAACTTCCAAGCAAATCCTTCAGATTTGTCATGTGTTTCGAGCATCCACTATTCATCACCCACGAGGTTCGTGAAGCTTTATTCTTCCTCAGCTGTTTCTCCTGTTCCTTCACAGAGAAACTCGTTTAGGTCCCCATTTTAGTTGGGTCCTGGAGGGTTAGAACCAGTTCCCCCTTGAACTGTGGGTCGTTTTTCCCTGTATACTCGGATAGATTTATCATTCCAGATCACTTTCCTTCATCATCAACTATAACAACGCCTCGGTTATCCTTAGGCTTGTTGTTAGTAGTGATGTTCTGTTTCTTGGGAGGAGTTGGATTTCTCCCATTCTGAGCTTTCGAAGGAGAGGCTTTCCCCCTGTTTTGATGGCGATTCTTATCCTGTTGAATTTGTCTGTGAGGTCGGACGCCATGTTGGAATCTTTGTGGCTAATTCTGATTCCAACTCCCTGAATATTGTCTATAGCTGTTCATGCCCTGTTGGTGGTTCATATTGTGGCATGAATATTTCCAGCTGTTCGACCTCTTCCTTATCGGTTAATTCGGTTGGAACCTCTGGTTGAACTGATGATGGAACCGCTGTTGATTCAGATGGTTGGATCCTTGTCGGTTCTGCGGTCGGTTCCATTCTTTCTGATGTTGACTCTGAGGTTGATTCAGAGGTCGGTTCTGGTTCTGAGTTTGGTTTTGAATGTGTCTCCGACTCCTCTGATTCCTTTTTTGACTTTTGGAACATTCCCCCTCGGTTGATGTCCCAACCGATGGAACGTTTTGTCCTCCATCCACTGCTCTTTTTTCCTTCTCAGCTGTGGTTCCCTTGGTTGGTTGAGCTTGCTGAGAAGTGGAGGTTGAATTACTTTGGGGAGATTCAGGTTCAACTGTGTTAGGTTCGACAATCTTGACTTCCACAGCTTTGATGAAGGTCGCTGGAGGGATTCCAGTATCCTTGATCACATCATAACCGAGTCCTGACACGTCATCCATCTGTCAGCTGTAACTGATGAGATTCTCGATGATCTTGGATGACTGATATAGCTTTATTAGGTTGTCCTTCTCAGTTTGCAACTCCTTGAGGAGGACAGCTATATGCTCGGTTTGTCCGTCCGACTTCTTTATCAGCTGGTCGAGTCTGAACCTCTTGATTTTTCAACTGATCTTGCTGCTCCTTGATCTGCTTCGTCAACTCCTCATCGGTTGGAGCATTAGTTCGGTTGACTGCATTCAGTTGACTTTTGAGATTGTCTATCTCTTCAGTTTGACTTTTGATCAGATCGTCCTTTTCAGTTAAGGATTCTTCAAGTTTGGAGAACTGTTCTTGAAGACTCTTAAACTCAACCGATTACTGATGTAGTTCCTCACTGAGTTCTTGAAAGTCACTCTAGGAGGGTTCTAAACTCTTCATCTAGTGTTTCCTGCATGTTAGAAATATTGGAAGAATTTAAATTAGCAGGACTAGAGTGTACCTCAGTATCATCCTGGTCGTTTCCAAGTGCCATGAGGCATTGATCCTGACCAGTAGCGTTGTGGTGCAAGTCAGCGCATCCTCATCTTTAGTGTCAGTGAAGATGTCCATGTCGTCAGCTGCTTCTTCTGCAACCATGGCCTTGTTCTTTCCAGTTTGCTTGGCCCTCAACGCTTCTCTCTCTTTCTTCGAGAGGTCTGGACAATCTGCTTTGAAATGTCCCTCCTTGCCGCATTCAAAGCAACCGTTGTTCACAGGCTTTGTGTTGTCTCGAGTTCGGTTAGATTTGTAGAACCTCTTGTATTTTCCGAACCGAGTGTCCATGTCTGCCAGCTTCTTTGACAGGGCTGCTATGTTCTGTTGGAGCTCTTCTCTTCTTGGCTCCTTCGCAGCTGTGTCCGCTGATCTTGTTGGCCTTGATGTTCGCGGCTTTGAATAGTCAGCTCGGAGTGCTACTGACTTGGTGGCTGAACCAACATCCTCATGTCTACTTGTCTGAACCGAGGACTGAGTTGACCTTCGTCGGTTCACCTTGTACTCATTTCCCTTTAGAATTGAGAACAATCTTTCAGTTCCCATCTCACCAAGATCAGCTCGGCTCTCATGGATGTTGGTGAAGGTATCCCACTCAACTGGTAGAGCTTGTAATACTTTGAGGTTGATTTCTCTCAAAGTATATTTTTCTCTTCGGATGGACTGGATCCTTCTGATGATGTCCATGAATCGGAGCTCTAAGTGATCAATGGTTTCATCAGTTCTCAGACAGAAGTTGTCGAAATCTTGGAGGGCATGTGAGAACTTGTTCTCCTTTGTCTCGTCGCTTCCTTCACTCAGCGATGCCAAGATATCCCACATCTCTTTGGCGGTTTCACACTCCTCTATCCAAGGCAGATAATCTTGTCCAACAGTGGACATGATCGTGCTCTGAGCCCAGATATCCAACTGGCTCACTTTGGCTTCCTCTGGAGTGAAGTCTTCTGGCTTCTTCTCCACTAACTCTACCGTTGCATCCCCATCGTTGGGATTTGTAGGAGTGCGAGTGATTCTCTCTCTGATGACGATCGGTCTGAATGTGAGTACTTGTTGCATCCGATGATGCTTTGACAGTAAGATCTTCTTCATCCGAGTTCTCCAGGATGTATAGTTCACAACCGAGAACATGACCACGATCTTATCCTTGACATCCATCTGCACACAACAACAGAAGAAGTATGCAAGCAAATATGCACTAGCGTGATAAAAAGATCTGTTCAGATGACCACTGAAGAAAACACCTCGAATTCACACCTTGTTAAACAGAGTCAGCAGTCTTTTGAACCACTGCTCTGATACCACTTGATGGTCCCGATACGAGTTCTGGTGTATGGGGAGGGGGAATACACCAGATAAAACTTTTTAAAACAACCCCCTAAAAAATAACGCAACCGAGTAATGCAACTCAGTTGGAATCACAACCGAGTAAGAAACACTCGGTTGGAAGTGAAGTGCTGTGCGGAATGTGGTGGAAATAAACTCGTATAAAATCAACTCACGCTTTTATGCAAGGTTGGTCAATGACCAAAACAGTTGATATGGAAAAGTGCAGTTTGTATGCAGGTTAGTTAGTCAGTTGAATATGCAATAAGTAACTGAAAATAAACACAACACACAAGATTTAACGTGGTTCGGAGAGAACTCCTACGTCCACGGGGAGTTGTGAATCCACACAACTCAGTCCAAGTTCTTCTGGACAAACCACAAAGCTTACGCGGGCTTTGCAACCGTTGAGATAAGTTTACGGGTACTTATCAACCTTACAGATTAGTTTACGAGTACTAATCAACCTGTCTACTCAGTTACGGGAAGAGTAGGGTCCTAAAACCTTTTCAGGTGAAAGAAAGGGTGGGGTTCCAACTAATAGCTCGAACAAGAAGTGAGCTATGATCTAACACTCTAAGAACTCTCAACAAGTGATGTTCTCAAGGTTAGATCTAAAGACACTCAGACAGAATTTAACACTCTAGAACTCTCAACTAATGATGTTCTTAGAGAATGAATGTAGTTCAGCTTGTGTGAGGAATTTGGTTCTTTCTTTCGCTCTTTGCACTTGTCTGTCTCATCTCTTGTATGTCTTCTATCTTGTGAGTGAATGAATGCCTCTATTTATAGGCGGAGAGAATCAACTAGCCGTTGGAAGAGCTGTTGATCTCTGTTCTTTGAAAGCGATGGCTTGTCTCTCATCTCTGCAGACTTTCCGGATTTGGCAACTGCGTGCTTCTGCTTTCCATCTGAGACAACCTTGTGTTGGGCCAAATGAGGTAATGACAGATAGTCAAACCTTCACGTGACTTCCTCGTTTGAAATTCAAATCTTAACCTTTGACCTCCAACACTTGATAGTTGGTTGAGTCGTCTGATCTTCATCTGATCGGTCTTCAGCTGATGTTCTATCTGATTGCAATTTGTCTGAGTAGGAACATGTGAACTCTCAGCTGACTTTGAACTTCAAGCTGTTGCTCTAACTGATTGAGTACAACTGATGTTCCATCTTGAACGCTCAGTTGTCCTTGTTGTGTCTGATCAGTTGGGTTTGAACGCTCAGATAACTTTCTTCCATCCGATGTTCTCTTACAACTTCTTTCTTTGAATACTTAGTCGATTTTTGCATCTTCCACTTGAATGCTCAGTTGTCTTCCTCACAACTGATGTTCTATCCGAGTGAAGTCTTGTTGCCGTCTTCAGCTGGAAACCTGTAAAGATAAAATCTCTACATTGCTCAAACAGCGAGCCTAACTACTAACATTAGGATCTCGCAACATCTACTCAGTTGGGGTCAGTTGGTTTTGGAATCAATCAAAACTTTAATAAATTTCTCAACATGAAGCCATTGATAATATGATATGGAGAGAATTCAAAGAGATTTTAGAGAAAAATAAAAAATGGGGTGAAAAATTAGGTGATGATAATGTATATTTGTAGGTGGAAATGAGAATTTAAAATATAGAAATAAAAATATATAATTGTTGTGGTTGGGTGATTAGGTGGACCGCAGGACAGCATGGTGGTCATTGATAAACTTAAAAAAAAAAGATATGGTTGGGTTGAAGAAAATTTGAAAATACGGAGGAAAGAAAAATTAATTAAATTTTGAGAAATGTGATTGGTAGGGTGATGTGCATGATCTCTTATAAACATGGTCTTAGGTAACATCGAACCCGACCCGAACAAGTGCCGGATCTGTTGGGCCCGTGTGTCAAATCTGGTGCTGGTTGGTTTGGGAATTGGGCGTCTTTCTCAATCTCATCCAATTCCACTGTTCATTATCATCTACCAACTAAACTAGTACCACTTATCTCAAACAATGGAAACTCCCGCGCTTCAGCCTCGTCTCCTCCATCCACTTCTCTCCGCCTTTACCAGGTCAAATTCTTCCATATCTTCCGCTTATTTTCATTTAATCGCAATATTATTGGTGCCAGTATATGTGATGTCAGTATTT
This sequence comes from Schizonepeta tenuifolia, assembly GCA_029490685.1. Lineage (NCBI taxonomy): Eukaryota > Viridiplantae > Streptophyta > Magnoliopsida > Lamiales > Lamiaceae > Schizonepeta > Schizonepeta tenuifolia. The sequence goes on along the minus strand of CM055955.1, from coordinate 80,740,874 downwards.
TGCATTTATAGTTTCATCTTCAAATTCTCAGGATTAGAGCTTTTTTTTTTACTAATTATAATTGATAAAGTTCAAGGTTCGTTCGTATCGATGATATCCTAGTAATGGCCGCAGTTCTCCCCTGTGATATTTGTTTTTATGAGGGATTTCTTGTGCATCCATTCACTGTATTTTGTAGATTACATAAGTCGTTAATGTAAATAAGCAATGTACCTCATACCCAAAAGGAGCTGCTGACAATCTCTAATGTATAATAATAATGCTCCATATCCATGATAAATAAGCAGCAAAACCTGTTGACTCCATGTATTCTCGATTCAATTACACACGTGGAGATCTCTATTCTGCAATCGTGGTTTATATCACATTCCAACGATGTATTTATAAAATTTATAAATCATCGTCTCTGGAATAGAAGATGTGACACAGTTTGGAACAGAGAGTCTCGTACGGGAGTCAGACTCATAGCATATCCGTTGTATCTTGTAAAATCGTCATAACACACAATGCAAGCTCTCATGTATCACTTACTTGCGCTGACTTGAAGAAGATATGATGCTTTACTGCGGATTTCATTTTTTTCTCATCAAGCCTCTTTTGATCTTTCTGGATATCTTCCAAGAGATCATCCAACCCAATAAGTTTCTTCCTTTTCTTTGGTAGAGGAGGGGAAACTGAAGGGGCTCTTCAGTCGTTAATGTAATTATTAATATTTTCATATTATTTTGGTTACTCTCTCTCAGATAATTAGTGAGCCTTTATTAAAATTTTCATATTATTTTGGAATTGGCTGGAATGCAGCCGAACGGCCAAAGGTTTAAGTGATACTTGTTAGTTACAAGGCTAGAGGCAGCCCTTATTGTGTTTTATTTCAAGCTATTTGATTTGACTGCAAATTCACTTAAGTAATTTGGTTTAGTGCATGCATCTTTTTTCTAATTTTCATATTGCTGTATATAAGATGCTATATATATTGGTGACATATTGAAGACTACAGTATTAGGGAAACTAAGGAAGTCAACGTTCCTGTGCAAAAGAATTTGAAGAATGGACATCCATCCCTTGTAGCAGTTAAGGTAGCGAGAAGAGTCATTTTGCAGTTTGTTGGAGTTAATGTGATCCTTGGAAATGTCTGTACTGCTCTTGCAGCCCCGATGCCGGAAATGAAGGAACCGGATGTTCTCAGGTACTGTATATGCTTCTTGGCCTTGTTTTCTTCTTTCATATCTTAGAGTTGGTTCTTAGTTCTTACACGTGATGGCTGCTCCGTTTTTGAAGTATCCAGGACACTGAAGCTTGCTAGTGGAGTGATAATACAAGGTAAATTCTTCCAGATAAGTTTGGGATTATAGTTGGGCATTCTTGAAGCATGTCAATATCTTTAATGCATCATTCAGAAACGTAGATTGAACTTCTTGCCGTTTTTGTAACTGTACTTTATATGATTGTCCAACTACGATAAAATGTTTACTTTAATATTATTATTCAGGGTCCCAACACGTGATTAGCAAGAGCGCTCCCTGTTATCTCCCTCCAGCTTTTGAAAAAATTCTTTAAATCTTTGCATTTGTTGTATATATATATTTTTTACTGATGTAAACCTCAATCAAATACCACAAATTGAGGAACTCAGTTCCTTTCATGTACATAAGTTTAATTATCCCCAATCTCTTATACTTTTTCTTCCTATATTTCAAGACATAGTCGAAGGACAAGGGCAAGAAGCTGGTGAACAAGATACTGTGGAATTCAATTATGTATGCCGGCGGTCAAATGGTTATTTTGTTCATAGGTATTATCAGATGGTGTGCTTGAAACTTCTTGGTGGATCTGTGGACTACAGTATATCTATTATCTTAAGTTAAATAGTCGGTTTACTTATCTGTCAGAGTTATCATTGTTTGTCCAGTAATGGTCATATTTGTCTATTTCTGTTGATGCCATTTATTTACCACATGTAGCACCATCAATCAATTCAGCGGAGAGAGTTCTCCTGTCATACTTCGTCTGGATGACGAGCAGGTTTGCATTTTGTGAAGGAGGATAAAAGGAGTTAAGATGTTGGTGTTGCATATTAATTATACTGGTTTTTGTTTTGCTGACTCTTTTTTATTTTAATTTGCTTTTGGAAATGATAGATGATAAAAGGTCTCAAGGAAGTTTTGACTGGCATGAAGGCTGGAGGTTAGTTCAAAGTTTGCTTTCTCTAGAAGTTCCTGTTAACATATTAACTGAACTGCATTGAGTAATACTCCCTTCTTAGAATAGTATATCAACTGCCTGAACTCATATTCACGTACTTCAGGAAAGCGACGGGCTTTAATACCTCCTTCAGCAGGATATACTAGCGAAGATTCACAACCGATTCCTGAAGAGGTTTATTTGTTTAGTTTGTCTTGTTTCTTTCGTTTAACTCAAAATGTATTTGCATTCTCATGTAATATATCCTTGTCCTTTTGTTGCAGTTTGGTCCTCGTCGAAGCCTTCTGTCTCATGTCAAGGAACCTTTGGTTTTCGAGGTCCAGCTCTTGAAGGTTCTTTGAGTTATTTTTCTTGAGATTTTCATGATGTGAAAATCTTACACTAAAGATGGAATTGATTGAGACATTGGATGCTGTCGTGGTTTCATCTTCCATGTTCCAGTTTCCTCTACTTCCCCTTTGCACATTCTTGTTTACCCTTCATGTATAGGCATATATGAGTTTCTGTAACTGCAATTTTGTGGCCACTAAAGATGAAATGATTGAACCACAAACTTTATAAGTTAGTGGTATTTATCACTTCTATTCTACTAGGGTGAGTGATGGGAGTTCAAATCATCAATTTCCCTCAAACTGAAGAAAGAAGATGATGAGAATGGTCACAAATGATTGGATGAAAGAGAGTTGGGACAATCATGTTTGTTTTTGTATGATCAAAGGGCTTATAAACTCATTCCCATGCGTTACCTGCAATGGAGTGTAGTGGAAATCTTTGTGGCCTAAAATTCCAGATTCTCGAATCTCAAAATAGAGCTTTTAAACTGCTGAGAAGTGTTTTAACAAAAAAAAAAAAAAAAAATTGATTGGTAGTTTCCATGTAAAAATAAGAAAAAGGTAACTTGTTGCCATGGCAAAGTAAAATTCATAAGCTCTATTTTTTACTTTTTTATTGAGTGTTATCAATAAACATATCGAAACAAATTATATAATGAACTTATAATTAAAATGTTTCTATCTCAGGTTGCACAAAGACTTAGATGCGATTATACGCGTTATAGGATTGGATAAAAAATGTTAATTTGTTTAAAATACACGAACTTTTTCAAATTTTGAAATTTGACATGATTTTTAAAAATCTCTGTAAATTTATCCATTTTTATTCTTTTGAATTTTGATATGAATTTCTATTTCCTCATATCCCCAAACTACACCGGATGTGGTTATCACAACTTTATACGTGAATTTCTTTTCGATGAGAGAAACGACGTCATTTTTTTACTTGATCATGTCTAAAGATTTCGCGTGTAAAATTCTCATTGGAAAGAAATTCCACGTATAAAATTCCGACAATTACATCAGGTGTAATTTGGGATGTTAGGAATTCGTGTCAAAATTCATAAAAATGATATATTTACAAAAAATCTTAAAAAGTCATGTCAAAGTTTAAAATTCGAAAAAGTTGGTGTATTTTAGATAAAATTGACCCGATAAAAAATTATACTTAATTATTATGAAGAAAAATGATACTAGAATTATTGTCGATGGTGTTACAAAATATCACTTGAGATCTTGTTTTATCAAGATTAGTGCCACATCCGTGTTTCATAATCCATATTTAATTAATTTTTGTATTTTTTCTTCAATTTCAATTTATATTGTTTCAATATAATTTTAGGGTTCATGATTTCAAAGTTAGTTTGTATAACATATTAATTTAAATTAATGTTTGTTTGTAATAAATGTTAATTAAGATTCATTGTATATAATCAAGGAAAATTCTAATTGTGTATTTTACCCGTATCCCATTATTAATTTTATTATGTTTTAATTAAGGAAAAGAAGAAATAGCAGAAGGGCGACCAGGCCAAATGCGGTTGCTGTGATTTCTTGCTTAGCAACTACGATTGACAGTGGTTTTAGTTTGACGCGGGGTTTTAATTTTCTAATACCCTTTTTGTTCATCATCATTATTTTCACAAGCCTAAAACAGAGAGAAGAAAAAAGAAAAAAGAAAACGCACATATTTCAGTCAATCAGTTGTAATTGTAAATCCAAAAAATTGTTGAGTCAAAAATGCAGAATTGGTTTTCCGGTGGCGTTAGTGATAATGGAAGTTCTCCTCAGCCGACGACAGCGTCGTCTTCATCTCTACTAGCAGATTGGAATTCGTATGCCTCCACTAGATCCTCCGAGGAGACCAGCAGCGGCGGCTCCCTCGCCGCCGTATTCGATATAGAATCCGCTGTTCGCTCGGCCAACGACACCGTTTCCGGCACTTTCAATGTGTAAGATCTTAGATCCTCGTCCAGTCCCCAAATTCTCAGATGCGTGCTGTTACGCCTACTCAATTCTTTGCTTGTTAATTTCAATGCAACCGCGTAGAATTTTCCTAATGGTTGCAATAGTTTACCTTAAGTTAGGGAAATTATATGCATTAGATGGCTGAATGAAGCCTGGCTTTAAAGTTATACAACCTTAATTAATAACGGATGCAAACTATTTTGTAAAATTTAGGTGCTGAGACACTATGAATAAGATGAACATTGTGAAGTCCAACTATCTGAATAACTACTGAAATCGCGTGATTTATGTTTGTGGAATCTGAGTGTTAATGACCAATTAAAAGCAGTCATGGAATATGGATCTTGTGTTTGTTGTCAGGCAGGAGGAACGTTATACGTTAGCTTATGAATGTTGTTTAAAAATTAAGATCTACCATATGATTATGCAGCTATTAATCTCATAACTTTTAGCATCTGTTTGTCAGTGATTTCGCAGGAATCTCCTTAGTCTTTGGTAAAAAACATTTGCTGTTAGCCTGTTAGAACCTTGCTCATGAAGCCTTTTAGGTCAATCTTGTTTGCTGATGCATGCTTTACATTAGTTAGTTTAAAGAGGATTAGAATGTATTGATGTTCCTGCAGTTTTACATTAGCCAAAACTTCCAAGTACCGTCTCATATACATTAAGCTAATTAAATCAGAACCAAAATATTATGCTCATTGCACAATCATGCTGTCTAGAATTTCGGCATCAAAAGGGGAGTTCCAGCTGTACCTAATTTACCCAATCCCCCGAGATCTACAATCCTGTTATTGACCCGAATGTAGGGTCACTTTTGAGCCTGATCACTTGGGTGCACAATCAGGATCACTCGAGTATGTGAACAGCTCTTATTTAAGAGGTTTATAGTGTTTTGGGTAAGTAATGGCTAGGTTACAAAATATTTATGGTCTCTTTAATGTATTTGCCATTCTATACCTCAGTTTTTTTTAAGGTTGCATCCTCAATTAAAGATAGTTTCTATAGCTTAAAGGCTTTGCTTATAAAGAAGCTTTAGTACCACATGCAGACTCTCCAACATTTCGTTTTCTGCAGTCTGCTTCATTACATTTTCAATTCCTTGGGTTGGGACTTATAAGAACATTGAGATTCGAGTATCCAAGATGTATTATTTCTTGCTACGCTCTTTTTCTAACTGAAGAATGCATTCTTTATTTTAAATTAACTTAAAGTTTTACTATATCATGCAATTCTCTTTATCTACACTGATGCACTTTCAATCAGCGACCCAAAATTGTGTGCCAAGCCTAGACCTTCCTCCGTACCTGTACACTTACATTAAACCAGGTTGTACCTGGTAACTAATGAAACACTCTTTTACATATTCCAGATAGAGTTTTGCCTTTTCTTATCCTTCTTCCCCAATTTAGGTCTTAACAGTATTTATGTCTTTCATTCAGTCGATTGATGTTAACACTTAACACAAACACAAGCACATGAATATGTTATGCATTAAGTAAGATACATGAGTTTTTTATGTAACCTATCTCAAAGCTCAAAAGAAGATAGTGAAACTCAGCGGGCTCTGGAGTGATTGAAAAAGAAAAGGAATTTTCAGGGGTTCCTCTTAGGAGTTTGACATAATGAGTTATCAAGGTTACTGAACCTAGATTGGGTGGTTTGAATTGTAAGTTAGAAGGTGAAGTGAGACATGAAGCGAGAGGGACCTGCCAACCTATGAATCTTCTTTTGGTTGTGATGTAATTTGGTGTAGTGAACAACTTATTCGTTCATTCATTGTGTAAATTTATAATCCTGACTAACTTGTTCATGGATTACAGTTCCAGTTGGATTAATGGATTTGATGGGAATACTGTTTACGTTTTGTCCTGGCTGACTATATTATGCAATGAGAAACACCTATGGATGATGCACTCATCATATATATTAAATAAAAACAGATTCTCTTGTAGGACCTATATTCTACAGTATTGGTGTAGGCTAATATTAAGATAAAAGATAAACAAGGATATGTGCAAAAGCTTGGACAATGGATCCTAGAATTTTAAATTTATATTGGCGATACTAGAACTAAATTGTATCTTTTCCTCTGGCTAATCATCATGTGGCTTCTTTTTGTTAGAACTTAGGTGTATCGGTAGATTGTTACTCGTTTAGATACCTCTTTCGTATACTTTTGTTTCCTTAAAGTGCGATCTGCTCCAGGGTATCCAAAGGAGTCAGAGAGTTACCAGGAAATCTCCAGTCTGCTACGAGTGGTATCCCTTCGGGAAAATCACTGGTGTATTTTGGCTTGCTGTTGGCCAGCGGAGTTTTCTTTGTATTTATAGCGTTCACTTTATTTCTTCCGGTGATTGTTTTGGTGCCTCAGAAATTTGCACTCTGTTTTACTGCTGGGTGTGCATTCATCATTGGGTCATTTTTTGCCCTTAAAGGTCCAAAGAATCAGTTTACCCACATGTCATCGAAGGAGGTACCAGATTACCTCTACTAGAATAATTTGTATACTATTTATCTCTGGATGTACAGGTTCACTAACATTCTTTTAATCGTGTTTGTTTTTTCATCAGAGGCTTCCTTTTACATTAGGGTTCATTGGCAGCATGATGGGGACCATTTATGTGTCTATGGTGCTTCATAGCTATATTCTGTCTGTGCTGTTTTCAATGCTTCAGGTAAGTAAAAACACTTGTTCTCTTTTTTTTTTTGCAGCAACCTTTCATTTTCCATCGGGGAAACAGAGTTGCTCCCCTAATACGAAATGTTTTTGATGGGGACCATTGATAATGTAGGTCATGGCACTAGCATACTATGCTATCTCTTACTTCCCTGGTGGATCAGCTGGGCTGAAGTTCCTTTCATCATCATTGACAACCTCTGTTATGAAGTGCTTTGGCAGATGACGTCGTCTTGGTAAAAGACAATATTTGGTGCTCAAGCTGCATCGTGTTGTCTTATGTAGACATAACTTTTGGTTGGATTATGCCTGGAAAGTTTACCAAAGTAGAATGTATACATCAAAATCTTCCCTTGACACCTAAAAATTAAACCAGAGTTCATTCTTCAAAATGGCTGTCAATGTAGTATTTGAAGCTGTACATCTTTTTTTTTTTTTTTTGCTTGCTTGCATGTGTAGCAATATTCTGATCCTGAATGCATGCGGAAGATAACACTGTCGATCATGTGTCTATTTCTTTACGACTCTCTTCATAATAATGACACAGACCTAAAACTAATTCATAATCAGATCAAATAATAACTCTAAATTAAACACAAGTTACACAAAAAATGCAAAATTTCTGCGTAATAGTTTATAATCTTGGGGGTTGTCTTTTTCTCTTCACTTTTGAGTAATTGAACAGGTGGGACTATATTATTAATTAATTTTTAAAATTATTACATTATTAAATTTTACTTTAGTAATAAATTTAATATAAATTTATAACTACTGATCTTAAAATAAATATAATAGGAATATATTAAACAAATTCAATTTTATAAAAAACCGTTCTATTTTGGGACATACTTTCACTATCAAAAATGAATTGCCACTTAATTCAAAATGAATTCCATTATAGTCATATGGCGCACCGGAAATTTAAATCTTTCTACACAAAGGAAAAGCTCCGGGGTTAATTATTAGGAATTCAGGGGTTAATTTTTCTTTTTTTCTTTTTTTTCTTTTTTTGAAAGAGAAAAAAAAATGCCAATATATTAATTCGAACTGAAAATTAATATTCAAGAGCCGGTCAATTCTTTAACTATTACCAAAACATGCTCATTTGTGAGCTGTTTTGTTAGCTTCTTGGTCCATATGATTCACAGAGAGTACACAAACTCCTGGGCCTCTGTATAGCTTTAAATAGATTATCTTGTAGGGATTCACAATCGGATCCTCTATTGCCTCTTCACGTGACATTTTTTATTGTTTTAATAAGGAGATGACATATTACATGATTAAGGGTTCAAGATTTAGAGTATATATTATCCTTATATATTTCTTAAATCTTACACCATTAATTACGCCACGTGTCATCTCCTTATTAAAGTAATAGGCGATGTCACATGGAGTGACAATAGAGGATTCAATCTGAGGAATTCAGGAGTTAATTATAAAGAAAATTTTTAGAAAAGCCATTATTAGATAGCAAAATTAAATTATGTTATATATATATCAGATTTTGAATATTTAGACAAATTTAACTTTACTCCTCATTTCACTCAATTTCTCTCATCTCTCCCTTCTCTATCCTCTCTCACCCGAACACCTAATTGCCTCTGCTTTACTTATGTCGACCATCCACCGCGTCGTCGCTGTTTAGATGAAATGTGAATTTCATATACTCCCTCTATTCACAATATGACTGTCACTTTTGTCATTTAAGTTCGTCTACAAAATAGTTGTCACTTCCATTTATAGTAGTAGGGCCCACATAACATATTATATTTAACATTATATTTCTCACTACTTCACTCACATTTATTGTGGGACCCTTGTTCCACTCACAACAATATCTACTACTACCCACCATTTTCTTAAAACTCGTGTCGTCCACAATGTGACAACCATATCGTGAACAGAGGGAGTATCAAAGAAAAAGTCACACATTCTAAGCTACTATTTGAAAAGTGATACGATCCTCGCCGGAGATGCAGGCGCTGACGTGAAAAATATACACCCAAGATCAAATCTGAATAGAATCGGATAAAGATGGTATTGCTAACACCCCTGAAAAGGACCCCTTAGAGAATCGCTCGCAAAAATTAACCCCAACGACCCAAAGAGCAATGTCGTTCAACAACGCTAGCCTATATAGCTATCACCCCTGATTCGGATCCCTAGAGAACCGTAGGCAAGAAATAACCCCTACGACCCAAAGGACAAGTCGTTCAACAATGATAGACTATGGTAGGAGATGCCACAAACGGGGATGGAGAACCGTTTCATAAATCGATACGGTGGCATTTCGTCATTCCGCTAGCTCGGTGACAAATTGAAGAAGATATAAACTCACAAAATATTATTCATCAAATTGTTATTTAATCTATGTCTTCTAAACCTATATATAGGGGTGTAATATAATAGAGTCCTAATCTAATAAGGAAAAATAATTCCTTGAACAAAAAGAAACCTAATCCTAATCTAATAAAGAAACAATCCCATGAACAATAAGAAAACAAATCCTAATCTAATATGGAAACTAATCCTTATCCTAATCGAATATAAAACTACCAAAATAACTAAAATAAAGTCTTATTTTTGGCCTACAATAATAAAAAATAAAATTAAAAATAAAAACAAATAAAAGTCTTCATTCCAACTTGGATTGCATCAAAAAGGAATTAGAGTTACAAGTTTTTTAAGGAGGGTAATTGATGGTCCCGGTAGCGAGTTAACTGGTGTTGGGGGAGGGGGGGAGGGTTGAAACACCAGTAAGAATTTTTAAAACTTTTTCTAACTTTGGAGTTCGGATGGTTCGACAACTGTGAAAGTCAGTTGGAGCAGTCACTCAGTTCAAGATGTAGTTGACTTCTTGGACTGAGGGTCAACTGAATCTGCCTAACGGAATGTGGTAGAAAATAGTTTCTTGTTACTTAAACTGAAAAACCTTTTTGGCGAAGGTTAGTTTGCAAGACTCAGTGCAGTTTGATAAAAACAAGTTTACATGCGGTTAGTGAGTTAGTGAGACTAAAAACAATACCAGTAAGGAAAAACAACACAAGCGTTTTTACATGGTTTGGAGAAGACCTCGTGCGTCCACGACCAACTTTTCGGGTTGGTAATCCTCTAGAGAATTTTCGCGTAGTTCCCATACGTTAACTTTGGTTTTGCAGGCACCAAACAACCTATACAGTTCGATTACGATTTCGAACAATACCTAGAGTTCAATTTTGGGTTTGAACAAAACCTATGTTGTGATTACGGGTTTACAACAACCTAGTTTTTTTATTACGGGTTCAAAGGGACCTAAGAAAGGGGTTGAGGTTGTTTTTCTAACTTATGAAACCTTCAACACTTTGTAGTGGAGGTTTCCTTCTAAGATTTAGAGACTCATACTAGTTACATTGAATCTACTTAGGGAGAACGAGGGAATGGACTTCTAGACTCTATCAAGAACAAGGGTTCTGAGAAATTAGAAGGAAGCACAAGGAGGTGAAAGAAACACTCTAAGACTTTCCTTCTGGAAAGCTTTCTTGCTTGGAGAATTCTTTGCTTTTAAAGCTTATGCGCTCGTTCGGTAGTTTTCTCGCATGGAGGGAGACCTCTATTTATAGAGGGGAGGTCTAAGTAGATGTTGGAAAGAGCTGTTTGACCTCTGCCACAAACCATGGCTCCTCACCTAATCTCTGCAAACTTTCCATGAATAGGAATTGTGAGACTTGTTTTATTGTATGTCTTCAATGTTGGTTCATAAAAGGAAAGTTCCAGCCTGTCTTGTACTTCGAGTATATTTGAATTTCGAATTCAAGTTCATCCTTTTCTTCAGTCTTCTAAGCTTTCTTTTTCAGACTTCTAGACTTTCGACTACAACATTACTGAACACACATGACTGCATGGGCAGTTCTAGAGCCGACTGAGTTGACTTCTAACTTGATTCGGTTTGCCCATTTCTTCAGCTGACTTCTTCAGTTCGATCCTGTAATGATAAAATCCTTACGCTCAAACAGTGAGCTCTAACTAAAGATAAAATTAAAGGCACATCTACTCAGTTGGGGTCAGTTGAGTTTTGGTATAAATCAAAACCTTACTAATTTTCCCAACAATAACTTTTAATTTCAGTTGGAATTAATTAAGGATACTATTTTTTTCGAGCCGAATTTTAAGGAAAATATTTATTCAGACCGAATTTTAAAGACAATAAAATTTAAGTTGTGTGTTTCTATGACAATTTTCGGTTCAATCGGGCTAAATCGAACATAATAAGCACGTGACTGCTTGGAGTGGAGCCCGACATCACTTTCCCTGTCTAACTCTCTTTATATCACAGTGTTAAATTCAGAAACAATATTTCCCCCAAATTAGTTTAGCCTTGCTCTATGCTCATCTTGATTGTTAATGGCGATTTCGGTTCTAAATTTTTTAATTAGCATAATATTATCTTAGAGTTAAAGTTACTGTTCTTAAAAAACTTCTAACTCAAGGAATGACATTCGAAAGGTTTCCGACTACCTCTGATATAAGAATATATACATGCGTAATGTATATTTTTAATTTAAAATAATAATAAAATAAAATTATAAATATCTCTTAATTTTCCAACACAGGTACACTAACCACGGCCATCCGGCCCACATCCCTACACGCGTAGACATTCCATAAAATTTATTTTAATTAGATTTATATATTTTTAGTATTAGTATTTATGAATCACGTTATCGTTTTGATCTTTCGTGGGAATCCAACATTTCGACACCATAAACTGTCTTGTGACATGATTATACCAATTTGTAAAAAATTATGAGTGTGACATATCAAACATATTAATATTTATAAGTGTAACATGATTTAGTTAAGCTCTTACAATATAAACATAATAATATTTATTGTATTTATTTAAATCTCTTTAATATTAACATAATCTCTCATTGCGTGGTATAATACTAGTAATAATAATGTAAAACTTAAAACTAAGGGTATGATAGTCTATTCACATTAAAATTGACATAATTTATCGTAAAATTATGTTTTTGACATAATTTATTTTTGTTAAGTATTCTACTTGATAAAGTCTTAGTATATGTACTTAGAATTTTAATTAAGCTTTAACAGTCCATACTTCAAATTTATTGATACATAAAGTAAAATTTATTAATTCCTAGCAAAATTTATTTGTGTATTATTAATTAGATTTAGTTAAGTAATTTTGATTATTAACTTGACCTCACCGTGCGATCATCAACCACAAAGAGGACCAACGCATCTTTCAATGGGCTCCATTAATCAACAGAAGAAGGCCATAAAAGAAGAGGGTGATTCAGTTCGGCCCAATATCCCACCCCCTTCATATATTTTGCATTAGCTATATAATTTCTCTTTTACTTACGTTCTCCTTTTTTTTTTTCTTTGGGCTGCACTTCCATGCATTGAGTTGCATACTATGCAATCGGTTTGGAACATCAAATTAACCCGATCCAAGTTGAAACTCGGGCCTGTTCTCATATTAAAAAAAAAAAAAATTGGTAGAAACGCCACTCCCATATCGAACACAGGTCTCAAAGAGAGTTGTGGCTTTAACTTAGAGCAACATCCCGCTGGGCTACAACTATACTTGTTTGTTTTTAGATAATGAATTTATTTATACCTTTTACACTTGATTTTATAATTTTGAAGTATCATTTTCGTATTCTTTTTTCATTTTTCAATTTCTTTTTTTTAATTTTTCATTTTTATTATGTTCTATCTTCAATTTATTTTAATTTTAATTTTTTATTTTTTAAAAAAATATTATTTACTCTTCATGTTTTCTTTATTTTTAAGTATTTTTTTTCATTTTTCATTTCTTTTTTTAATCTTTCATTTTTATTATATTGTGTGTCCTACATATTATTCAATTTATTTTATTGTCAGTTTTTTTTAATTATTTATTCATTTTCTTTTTTCTATAATGTTTTTTTATTAAAAAATTTAATAAAAAAATATTACTTTGCTTAATAACAATATTTACATTTATTAACGACAATGTGTACTTTTAGTTATTTGATTAAGTAATTATTGTCGTGACTAAAAATAATTATTGATATAAAGAAAAGTAATGTTTAAAATTATTAAACATTACTTTTCTTTATATCAATAATTATTTTTCATTACAACAATAATTACTTAACAAAATAACTTAAAGTACATGTTGTCGTGAATAAAACTAAACATTGTCCTTAAGAAAAGTAATAGTTGTGAAACATTACATTTCATTATGTCAATGATTATTTTTTATCACAACAATAATTACTTGACCAAAATACTAAAAGTACAAGTTGTCGTAAATAAAAGTAAATATTATTGTTAAGAAAAGTAATAATTGTAAAATATTATTTTTATTTGTATAATTAATTACTTTCATGACGACAATATTTACTTGATAAAATAACTAAAAGTACAACTTATCATAAATAAAAGTAAACATTATCGTTAAAAAAAGTAATAGTTGTGAAAGATACTAATAACTCTTATTAATTTATAAATAAGTGAAAGTAATTAAGAAAATAAATTATGAAAAAAGAAAAGAAAGAAAGGAAAATACACTAGAAACAGAGAGCAAAAATAAAAAAAGGAACAAAGAATAGGAAATGTAAAAAATAAGTAACTAATAGTAACTCTTACTAATTTATTATTAATAAGTGACAATAATTAAGAAAACAAATTCAGAAAAATAAATAAGAAATAAAGGAAAAGAAAATAAAAAGAATTAAGAAAAAAAAACAAGTAAGAAAGAAAATAAGAAATAAAGGAAAAGAAAATAAAAAAGAATTAAGAAAAGAAATAAGAAAGAAAGGGAAAAAAATTACAAGAAATGAATTGAGAAGAAGTCGAACTTCCATCTCTCATGGGAAGGAGCATCTTAGAGGTAGAGCTATACCACTAGGTCACCAAAGCTATTATGTTTTCAACAGCTCGTTGGGAAGTTTTTCCATTTTTCATTTGAAGGGACGGACTCTCTTCTCCTTTTTAGGTACGCGATTTAGTTACTTATTAGTATAAATTCAAAGCAGCACACTGAATTTGACTACAAAATGTCATATAAAGACGTGAGGGTTTGTGATTTTGGTAAAGTTTAAAAAGCTTCTTTGTAGTAGTGCAGACTTTAAGAGATTATTATATTTAATCTCCTCAACTTTCTACTTATGATCCCTTAAAATAATTTGTCAAAAGAGTGTTTAGTGAAGCGGAATCCAGAAATTAAGGAAAGATAACGACAACTGCCTTAAAAGGGGACAATGATTTGACCCCTGATATAGACCTTGAAATATAATAAACCTTGTTTTCACACATTAATCATGAAAATAGCCGATAATTCAATGATAAATTTGGAGTTTAGAATCGTGATCAAATATTAAGTGCAGACGGAACATGATCAACAAATTATTAAAGTCAAATTAGTATTCAAACTTTGATTAGGCGATCACGAATCAAGATTAAGCATTTCATTTTCTTTCGTTAATTTTTTGTAAGACCCTAAGGTTTTCTAGGTACCTAAGAGTTTTTTTTAGGATTAACTATAATTTATGGTCTCAATTTTGGAGTTTTTAGAAAGAATGACCCAATCTTTTGTTTATTTTTTAAAAAATTCAGACTTTGTCGAAAATTGTAATTTTAACCCGCATTCGAGATTCACACGGAAAAACCGAACCTTCTCACTGGGACTATACAATAAATTAGGTGAAAAATGTTACTAACTAGTAACCACCTCATGATATTGATAATGGTATATTTCACGCGAGCATCTGGTAAATTGATTCAACTTTTCGTGACCGAAATCTTGAAAGGTAGCCAAAAATAAAACTTTATGCAAAATTTTAAGAGTTTTAAAAAAGGTTAATTGCATCTAAAGGCGGAACTTTAGGTCAAATTTCAATTACTACACCACTTCCAAATCTTGGCAATATGCCACCGAACAATCTATTTGCTGCTTTTTATCCTATAAAATTTCATATTAATTTTGTGTAAATCGTTGTGCAAAAAGTTTGGCCATCAGATCAAATCGCAGGAAAAATTCAAATGAAAAAAACATAAAGAAAGTTTTCCTCCGTCAAGAGTTTTTTGTGGCTACGCCATTCTACTTAAACCATCACCTAACAAACAATTATTGTGTACAAACTTAGTTGTTCTAGTATTTGACCTCTTATGGGCGGTAGAAAAGATATACTACTACGTTAGTTGCATTAAATTCACAAACTTATGATTTCCTACGAAATATGTAGTACATTACAATAATTAATATGGCTCACTCATGTTACGGATCAGTGATTTAGGTTTGGTCCACAATTTCCCATTTTTTTTATGCATGCTTTATTTCATGTACATTATTACCTCACTAATTCTTTTTCTCTTTTGTAGTTTTGACTTGTTGAAATGATGACTTGCTCTATAGAAGTTCAAGTACGAAGAGCAAGCAAGAATCATCTTTTGTGCCGTCGTAACAAGCGAAAAATGGAATGATTAATTTGTGAAATGTGATAAAAGTATGATTGGTGGTAGGCCATAATCAAGAATCCACCAATCTAATCACACGAGTGGGGTTTAATTAATCTTGAAATGCATGACCCACGCTTTCACGTCAAGATGAATTCCACGTAGGATTATTTATTTTCCCCCTTTTTAGGCAAGCTTTAATCTTGGATTTGTAAATAATCTACATTCGTTTGAATGTGTGCAGAATAGGATAAATTCTACATCCAATTAATGTTTCTCATAACAGATATACATACATGATCTGTTACGTAAAATGTTTTAATTAAGGATTTGGATATTTTATTTAAAAATAATTTTCTTATGTAAATAATATTATTTGTACAACAATAAATATAGATATGTATGACCAATTAGA
The DNA here is from genome assembly GCA_029490685.1 of Schizonepeta tenuifolia. NCBI lineage: Eukaryota > Viridiplantae > Streptophyta > Magnoliopsida > Lamiales > Lamiaceae > Schizonepeta > Schizonepeta tenuifolia. The sequence goes on along the minus strand of CM055955.1, from coordinate 80,724,826 downwards.
AGGTCCATGGATGAATTCAAAGAGACTGCGTGGAGGATAATTCGGCGAAATGTTGATTTTCAGCAGTAAAATAGTGATGTTTAAGTCGGTATATGGGGGTATGCTGTGGGACTGGGAGTACAATTCTTTAAAAAAAAAACATCACTAAAATATATTGTGATATTTTGTAATATGAATAACTATTATACGTGTCACAAATATAGACTTACATGTTTACAAAATAATATTTGATCAGAGTGTAATTAATTAATATATATTTTCAAATGAAACAAAATTCAGTTACATTTTTATAAGTAGCAAAATCGTAGAAATGTATGTGTCAATGTCACTAAATTTTGTAACAAGTAAAGATGTAGTAATAAATTTCATGATAATAATGTCAGTAAACTTATGTCAGAACTAAACAATTTGTGGATATATTGTTTGATCTTGCTCTACTCTCCCTCAGTCCCCCCAATAATGTTTTCGTGTTCCACTTTAGGTTAATTGTTCCAATATAATTTCTCATACTCCATATGAAACTCTTTTTTAATGTGATTTCATTGTTTTCTATTTTTTTACTCTTTTAATCATTATTCTCGTAAATGACCGTATCAAAAAAACGTATGAAAAACTTATATTGGGATGCCTGACTTGTGACTTGCGTAAGAGCTTTGACTCGAGTAAACCGATCCTGACTCATGGATCGTGGAACCAAGACATCAGCCCAACAAGTTATGTCCGTCAATGCCTTTCCTGCTAGGTATGAATTTCATTTAATAATCACCAATAAAATTTATTATCTATAATTAGAACTTAATAATACTACTATCATTTAGAAATTATTAATTGCTAATTAGATTTAATTAAATATTTATTACAATTATTAAATGAAAATAAATAAAATTAAGGGGTGACAGATTCCATCCCATTAAAATATGAAGCTTGCATGATTCTAAAATGAATACTGTACAGTCATCTTTTCCATCAACAAGGTTCAATTTCGGGACAAAGAAAAGGTTGCCTTTCGTGGTCTTAAAATTAATACGTTTATCCCTACATCTTGCAGACCAATAATTCAACCAAATTTATAAATATAAATATAATAATATAAAATCGAAAATGTAAACACCCCCAGATGCTCATGTGACCTCTCATGCCGTATAGAAAACCATATTAAAATTTCATGCCTTAATATGGATGGATAGTCATAACATTGGCACGTTCCTAAAAGTATTTTGTCTTCCAAAAATTATCTGCCAGTGTCTCAACTTTTATTAATTTGCTCCTTTATATATATATATATGAAATAGTAGATCTTATATTATCCATCCTACAAGATCTAATACATATGACTTAATCTAGATTAAAGATCTAATGTCAAAATCATTAGATTTATTTTCCAGCAATGGTTTGGAAATTTTAAATTTATTTTCCGAGTACCGGTTCGTGGAGTTATTCATTTTATTTCTTATTAGATTATGATTTATTTCTTAATCTAGATTTAAGATCTAAAAAGGTCAAATTTAGATCTATTCATACTCTCAATTTAAGATGTAATGTCAAAATCATTTTTAGATAAAGATTATTTATATGTGAACCATTTCTTACATTTTCCTATATATGTTTGTGAGGAAATATAACCAGTAATTGTTGCTATCATATCATGTGCACATCTCTTTCCTCGACTGCTTTGATATTAAATCCTCGTTTTGGTACATTCGAATGTCATGTGACAACAAATCGCTACCCACCCATCTCTCATGTGATGATATCTTCGCATTGAATCTTGAATCTTGCATCAAATGGATTTGAATAAGGTGGTAAGTTTAGTTACTATTACGAATTAGGAGCAAGATATATATATATATATATATATATATATATATATATATATATATATATATATATATATAGGAAGAAGATCATGTAAGAATGAATTTTTAAATGAAAAATGAGAATAAATCTGGACCCTTAATTTTTGTTGATCAATGACTGAGATTTAACAATGCATTATGTTATAATAATTTATGCATAACAATATTTATGCATTTAGTTACTACAATTATGCATTAGAATGTGTGTACATTTCATTTCTGCAATATATGCATTACCAATATGATAAAAATGCATTAAAATCTATCATTCTCACGTTCTCACATAAGATCTATTCTCACTAGATCTCAACCCTATATATATATATGACTTAAATGAATGGAGATTAATTATTACGGAAGATGACACTTTATACCTCAAAATTTATATTTTTTCACAATCATATCATAATTTATGAAAAATTACAATCATACTCTAGCCACACCCAAGAAGTGCGGCTTCAGTCTGTACGCAATATAGATGTTCCTACATGATCATCGATCTATATATATATATATACATATATATATATATAGATGTTCGTTGGTGTGTGTGTGTGTTTGTTTCTTGTTTTGTTTTGGTTTGTGTTAGTTGGTGTGTAATACGACACTGTAAATATGAGTGGTGTGAAGTGATCATCAACCAAGCAGGCTAATTTGGACAAACATTATGTTGTTTATTTAACAAAAGTGAGAAACACTAGTCAAGAAGATGAACATGTTTCATTATCATGTCGTCTTTAAATGCGTAAACTCATGGTTCCACTATTCCTTTCCTAGTTACAAACACATTACAAGAAAAAAAGGAGAATTATAATTCTATCTGAAAACCGATCGATCGTGATTTGTGAGACAACTCATAATCTTGAAAGAATCTTGTACTAAAAAGGAGCCGGAACATTACTTAGAAAAAATTACTAATAAGCTCATATGAATCTACAAAATTTGATCGAAAAAGTTTATTTATTGGTATATACGTTGATGTAATCCATGGAACCCAAGTTAAGTTATGTAGGCTGATTTATTTATTTTTGTTTAATTATTATTAGGGTGATAGAATTTGGGCATTCGTTGAGTTATTAATTTAATTTCTTATTAGGTTATGATTTGTTTTTCTTGTTTAATACTTAGATTATGATAAGGATTTCTATTCTTATTTAGGGGCTGGAGAGACAAAATATGTATAACAATTAAGAAATGTACTTTCTTTTTTATTTTCATCTTCGCCCCTGTTTTTGTGTTTAAATTTTTAATCGAGCAAAATTGACGTATTTTAATATATATAATCATGATTCTAATTAGTGGTATTATTTATTTTTTCGATGTGGATCAATAGCCCCCACCAAGCTTTGGCTACTGCTTATTTCTATTAGGATTAGGTTTTTTCATCCCACAGAGCACATGGACGAAATATATAGTATTAATTATTTTTGATTGCTAAAATTGTGAATTTATTCTCTCTAGAGTTATTCTTCAAATTAACCGGCTTCATTGATAATTCAACTAGACTTATCAAATAGTAATTCAACTTGGTTTGTGGCGTCTTTTACACTCAAGTTAATTCTTATCTACAGTTCTCTGTGATCTATCTCATGGGTGCTAGCAATTTATCTCTTTGATTGTTTTACTTCGATTCCTAAGCTGATCTTGTGTCGTTTGCCTCAATTCTTACGAGGATCATATTACAGTAGAACCTCCAAAATGGAATACTTTATTTAGGAATAAACTTTCATTTTGTCATATATATATATATTTTCATGATCCCAACTTAGGACCAGTTATATATATGAATAAACTCTATATTTGTCATAATTCATATTTTTTTCGGTCCCATATTAAGAATATACACTTCCATTTAGGAATAAATCACACTAAATAAATAATATATACTCCTTCTGTCCACGAAATGGTTGCCACTTTTGCCATTTAAGTTTGTCCACAAAATGATTGTCACTTTTGCTACTTGATCACTATTTTTACTAGCAATATTCCACAACTCAATCGGAACAATTGTAGCAATATAGTAAGTCGACTATCGTATCCACGAGGACTATAAAGCGAAAATATCATGCAACAAGATTTAGACACGTTCCTACTATTCAAGCTCTAAGATTCGTCATGATTGAAGATATTTCAACTTAAAGAAATAGAAATCAACAATTTGAGAGCATATAAAAGGAATTAAAGCAATAAACGATCAAGGAAGACAAAATAAAACGGGGGTTGATTCTAGGACCCTTGCTCGACTCAAAATGATAGGGAATTAGGCTATTGATCTACTTAACCATTTTTAATCCAATTCAGCAAAGAAATCACACACATATGCTCATTCTCTCTCTCGAAAAGAAAGCACAAGTTGATCAACTACTCGCCTCTCTCGACAAAAACCCGAAACGAGGAATCGACTCCCAAAAGTACCCTAGATTTATAACCTTCTATGAATAAATTAACTTCCGCCAAGACCCTTAACCATTCATATATGCAAACTTGAATTCAATAATCATAAAAACTGACATCTTTATATGCATAAAATGTTCATTTAGATCTAACAATAACAACTCCTCGATCTTAACTTTGCAGAAGCTGAAGAATGCTTCTATTAGTAATTATAATATTCAATTTTTTTTTTGGTAAGTAAAATTTTATTCAAACTATGCACGAGGGGTGCAACTCGAGAAGAGAAACACTCTTCAAAACAACAAAGATACTAACTATTATCCCAACAAATCAAAACAAAGAGAAGGATTACTCATCCAATCTCCTAAACTATAACAAGAAGAGTTAGGAAAAAGATTTGAAATCCAAAACAAAAACCTCACTTTAATTAACTTGCTCAACTCCTCCCTGCTCCTTGTCAGATCCTTAAAAACCACTCCATTTCTATGCTCCCAAATATTCCATGTCACACATATCCATAAGGCCTTCCACAATTCACCGGATTTTCTCTTCCTTATTAACCCCAAATGTTGCTCAAAGTGACACAGAGGATTGACATGACCGACATACACGAGCCCAACTCAATTATAACAACTAGCCCAAATTCTATGAGCAAACGGACAAGAAAAAAACAGATGTTCCACAGTTTCACAATCTGTCGAGCAAAGAGCGCACCTGTTATCTTGCAATCGAACATTTCTTTTCAAAAGATTATGCCGAGTCGAGATCCTATTCAAGAGGAGCTTCCAACAAAAAGCGGAAGCTTTGCTTGGAGCAGACTTGCACCAAATGTGCTTCCAAAATTCCATGTGCCGAGGTTCCCTGAACTGTTCTCTTTTCGATCTCCATGTAACCAGATTTTGAGGAGTAGATTCCATTTGATTCCGCCATCCATCTCCAAACGTCCTCTTTATCATTATTGGGCTTGAACTTGTCAATAAGAGAGAGCAGACAAGAGAAAATATGTTTTTCCCATTCAAATAAATTCCTCCTCCACTTCCACACCCATGCCCAATTATTTCCATCCCAAATTCCCTCATCTTTGATACTAACATCTCTATCCGTTGCCACTTTGAACAACCTCGTGAAGGTAACTGCCAAGCTTCGTTCTCCTGTCCAATTTTCCTGCCAGAAACTAGTCTTGTTTCCCATCCCTACCTCCTTCCTAATGTTATCTTTAAACCAATTCTTTGAGAGGACAAATTTGCATATATTATTGTTCATGTACATTAAAATTTATTGAAAAAAATAAAAAATTATTCTTCGAACTCTATTTAAGAATAACCTCCCATTTTATCATATTTTTCTACAGTTCCAAAAGTATTCCTTAATAAAGGTTTTACTGCGTATGTTTAATCACACAGAAAGGAAAATGTTATTCTACAAAGACAATTCTGCGCATCTCCACCTCCATGGGCACAATGATATTTAGGTTTGACATGTAATTTTAATCCGATCTTTGGATAATACGAATTTTTAGCTATATAAATATGAATTCGTTACAATTTTAGCCAACTACTAATTCTCGGCGTTGGAAAATCAGGTTGAAACATTAATTGCCAGGCATCGGCCACTTGTGATAAAATGACGAACTAGTTTGTAAGTGTTCCATCTATGTCAATCTTATATTGCCTCCATGCTATTCTAAAAACAATTATAAGCACCCATTCGAATTTTTTAATAAATTTCTTAGTATATGCAATTCTAACACAACTGAAAATAAAATATAAAACACCATTTTAGAACGTATAATAACTATGTTGTATAGTAAGATTTGATAGACGGAGTAGTAGTCAAGTTAAAACAACCTTCTTTTATCATGCTTAGAAAAAACTTATGGATTGATGTACTACATCCAAATCCAATGCAGGTCATCACTTTGTACTATAGCATCACCCCTTTTTTATGAAGAAATATTTAAAGAGTCTGCTTAGGGATGACACAATAAAAAAGTGGGTTGAGCGAGACTAAAAGGTCTCGAGTTCAAACCACATTAATGTCTTTATAGATCAGGTCTATAACTTGTACTTGAAATTGTGATTAACATATTTTGTATGATTTGCAGACTATTGCATGAATATGAAAGTTTATTTTATCCAATGTTTAACGAAAGTAGAAGCTGTGAGTTCTCACAAAATATTTAAAGACACGAAGATCAAAAAAGTAAACGTATTGGTTAATAAATAATGCCGCCTTATAATTTATTCATGTAATCATGGTGCAATGCAACGCATATAGATCTCGTTAGTATTAAATTTGCGTTACACTAATAAAATACAATACGAAATTTAAATTGAGATTTCAAGGGAAGATTTAAGAGCCTAGGAAAATAGTTGTCTATAACTTTGGTCGGAGCCCGTGACATCATTATGCTATTGCTAATCAAAGATTGGTTTTATTTAATACAAAATCAATTTGTTGTGTAGTTGAGCAACTTCGATAAATTAGCTAAATAAATCCAACTGCACGTTGTGAGGGTGTCGTTTCCACTTTCCACTAAAGCTAAATTCGATTACGCTCATTCTAAATTAGTTTATTTAAAATTAAAATTCCACTTCAGCAAAGCGGCCCCGACAGCCCAACCAGATTTTCCAGATTATTTAAAAATTTAAAATCAGACTAATTCTTCACTGAACATGTGCTCTTCACTACTGCGTTTGATTCCATTACTTAATCCCATTACATCAAATTAATTATGTTAGATCTAATCTGACCAAATTCATTAATTATTAATGATTACCTTAAGAACTTCTAAGAATTACTCGTTCAGATCCCCATGATTCGGATTAATTACCTGTCCTTGTCTTTTTTTTTCAGAGAAAAAATTAATCAATAGTACAAATCATCAATAAAATCGTGAAATTCATCAATTAATTTAAATAGTACTATAAGATTAAGGGTTGTCTGTTCCTACTTTTCTAGTTATGATTCAGTTAGATATTTTTTTCTTCATAAATAGAATTAATGGTTTTAATTTGTTACTAAGATATTCACCCTTTGCTTTCAGAATGTACCCTTCAAATTTTTGCAAATGTTATGAACCTAAAATCTACTACTTGATTATGAACTCGAAAAATAGGTGAAGGGCAGCTGAGTGATTTAATAAATTAAGCAGCTTCTTTTATGAAAAGAAATTCTCAATTGGTGAAAAGTTGTATCAACCTAGTAATTCCAATTAAAAGTCTGAATTAATTGGAATTAGAAAGGGCTGGCTGGCTCATTTCTTTCAGTGCCCATTTTGCCCACCATTTTGGAATATGCAAAGATCCGATTTGAACTAGTATTTCATTTTATTTTTTTTTTGGTTGGGGATGAGAGAATTGGTCGAATCCTCATCGAGCCCACTATATACTACATGTCATTAAAAATTTAAAATTGTATTTTTATTTGTTCTCCACCCTATATTTAGGTGGTGTGCATATATCCGGATATATTGCAAAAAAAAAAACTAGAAAAAGTTGGTGCATATGGATACTTTTCGGTGTGCATATGAATATTAAGTGGTATGCATATGAATATATGGTGGTGTGCAAAAAAAAAATCGAAAAAAAAAGAAATAGGCGCGTGCACAACACACGCCGCGCGTGAAGCGCGTGCGCGTGCAGTGCACGTGCCACGCGTGTCTCACTATGTGAGACGAGTCTCACCAGAGTGTAACTCAATATTTTTTACACTTTTTCCATCTTTTTCACATGTTAACTAGAATTGTTAATTTTTTCATTTTCCATCATTTTCCATCTTTTTCACTTCAATTGTGGAAAATAGTAATATGGGGTAGATGTGTGAAAATATTTTTCAACCTTTCCTTTTTCTACCTTTTTTTTTTTTTTTTTTTTTTTCCATACTATCAAAGTAAATGCACCTTATATGTTCGTATATTTGGTATGATAAGTATTGCATACCCTTTTCATCTTTAATGAAGATGGATTCAATTGTTAGATTTGATTCAATTAAATGAAATATAATTTTTTAACAACGATGCCAGTTGAGATTTGATGAACATGGCTGGTTGTAGATATACGTTTTACTTAATTTGACAGCTCTTAAGGTTAATGATATTGAATAGGTGGTTGTTTGTGGTCCTTTGTGGTTTAAAAAGCAGTAAGCTTTTAATGTAATGATTAATAACATTAATTTTGTAACTAGTCAGGATTTAACTTCTCACAATAAATTTAGAAGATGTGACATAAAGAGTGATTAAATTCTTTTGGCTTTAATTATAGGTCTTTTTTTTATTTAAGCTTAATTATAGTTGCACTGGTTGTTCGGTTAAATATATACTCCCTCCTACTCAAAATAATACTAATATACTGGTTTTAGATCTTTTTAACTCGTGCAATGTTTTAACATTCTTTTTTTCTTACTAAATTCTATAATTGCTCTTAATTAATTCACCTCAAAGCTCACATTTTGCACTCTTTACTAATTTCAGTTCATCATTATTACTTATTACTTTATAAGGGATAATTTAGTAAAAAGAAATTTTTTATGTGTGCAAGGTTAAAATGACATACATTTTGAAGGAGGGAGTAATATATTGTACTAGTTTTTATTTTTTTTTAAAAGGTATTGATTACTAGTGAAATCAATGAACCTACTAAAATTAGTATATACTCCCTCAGTCCTGTTCAATTTGTCTCATTTTGCCATTTTAGGTGTCCCATTCAATTTGTCCCATTTCCTTTTAAATAAATAATTAAGAAATCACTTTATTCACTTTATATCACTTCAAAACCACTTTATATCATTTTATGTCACTTCAGAAACACTTTATATCACTTTATCAATTAAAAAATACTTTATATCACTTTATTCACTATACTAAATACACCTTTTATCATATAATACTCTTGTTCTTAATCTCCATATCGATCCCAAACGGAACAAGTTCATCGGGACGGAGGGAGTACAGTATAAGGTGTAGGGCGTACATTCTCATACCATACTTTTCTCAAATCTCATCCTAATTCCCAATACATAGGTAGGATTTTATGTATTTTATGAAGGTAGCATTTTTTATTTTAATTAAAGATGTTTCCTAACTTTGAGATTGAGGTCTGCTAGTAAGTTCCTTTTTTTTTTTTTTTTTTTTGTGATGTCGTTGATTTAAATGATCACATAATAGAGACTGAACATGAATTGAAAAAAAATATTTAAGAAACTGTTTCACAGACCAGTTAAAAGGTCATATGATCTTTTGATAGTGGTACTATATTAACACGTAACTATTTCCTTTTTTCGAATTATTACATTTTATATTTAAATAAAATTATTATATTTTCGTTGACGATACTGTGTTTTATTTTGAAAATTATCATGCTGCACATTCTTGGTCATATAGTGTAGTCGGATCCGATCGGGTCTGATTAGACTTGCACCTGATACGGTCAACACTTCAAGTTGACTTTAATTTTTTTTTTATATAAATGAAAATTTAATTATGGATTAATAAATTTAGTTTAAATATAATTAAAACTTAATAAATCAATACAAGAGAAACTAAAAACAAACGAAAATAAAAAATAATTTTCTTAATAAAAGTGTACACACACCTTATTGGTAGGAACGGCACGTGTTTTGCACGCATGAGTTGGGTCACATGCGGCCACATGTCATGGATTTGGACCCATAAATATAACCGACTCGTCAAAGTTGTTTGTGATAATGAGATGGTTTAATTCCCTTATGTCAGTTGCTCTTAAAAGTGAGAAATTATTTACTCTCTTTGTACAAGATATGATTGTCACTTTTACCATTTAGGTCCGTTTACGATATGGTTGTTACTTCCATTTATAGTATTAGGACCCACATAATACATTATATTTCGCACTACTCCACTCACATTTATGGTGAGACCCTTACTCCACTCACAATAACACTCACTACAATCCAATATTACCTACCAATTTCTTAAATCTCATGTCGTTTACAATGTGCAACCATATCGTGGACGGAACGAGTATTAGATTGGTTTTGATACATAGATCTCCAACTACAATGTTAAATCACGTTGCAAAAAATGCAAACTAGATTTTTTTTTTGGAAAAGAATGCAAACTAGATGTTAAAATATTATTATATCATGTTCTTAGTCCTTATGTATAAAGATGTATTTTTTAGCGAATCTTATATTTTCAAAACTATCTCTTTGTTATTCGAATGTTTTTTCTTTTTCTTTTTTTTTTTGAAATTTCTTTATTTTGGCTGTATTATTAAATTAATCATTCTTAAAAAAATTAACTTGATCAAATAGCCCAAACAAACCGATCGAGCTAGTCCAAAACCTAACAGATTGGTCCGATTTATATCCTGAGACATACGCCACTAGTATATATACGAATTTAACTACATAATTTAAATTATTAACAAAATCCTAATTTACACGGAATGTTATACTATCATCAAAAGGGGAAGGTGGAAAAGAAACAAACTCCAAATAGTTGAGAATTAGCAGCAGAAAGCAACACTGTATCAGTTAAATATCACCAGACGGCAAAGTGATGATTGCAAAACTCCATTTCTCCATCATATTAGCTTAAGAAATTATGTGAAATATCCCTTGATAGAAATTGGACGAATGTAGGAATAACTTGGAAATTGAAATTTGAGAAGAAAGAAATTTGAGCAAAAGAAGAAAAAGAAAACCGAAAGCGCATAGCTAGTGCCAGCAAGGCAGTAACATGCGATTTAAGGACAAGAAAAAGACATTCTTAAAGAAGTTAAAAATAATAATAACAAAATCATTATATAGATTTAATTCGCAAATTTGGGAAGGCAATTAAAGGCCACCAGTTTCTGCTGCTGCCACTTACTTCCAAGAGAACTACCCCCTCAACTCTCAAGAAAGCAAGCCATGTAATGAAACATCAAACAACATAACATAACATAACAATCTTCATGATAATGCAAAGTATTAAAAACAAAAACAAATTAAGAAAAAACAAAAATCCAAAAATATCCACCTGGACAACCATTGACATCACATCCAAAACATTGCCAAATAAAACGAACATCAGTGTCCATCTTAAATTAAAAACTCCCATTTCCATTTCCATCTCCATCTCCATCTCCTCCTTAAGACAAATAATAATAGAAAAATGATAGTGCTGTTGGATCCAGATCTCTACTTTTCATCTTAATACAAAATAACATGGCCTCCCCCCACTCTCAAAGTCTAAACAAACTAAACTCATCACTTCACAACTCCTCCTCCTCCTCCTCCTTCCTTCTTTCCTTGCAGCAGCAATGCCTGCACCTCTATCAAACTCCCTTCCTTTACTTCTTCTCTTCTCCTCTCTTCTCTTCTTCACATCCCACTCCATCGACGAGCAGACATCCGCTCTCCTCGCATGGAAGAGCACCTTAATCTACTCAGCATCCGTCCTCGACTCATGGAACTCTCTAGATCAAAGTCCATGCCATTGGTTCGGGATATCCTGCGATGCCAATGGCGACGTCGACAAGATAACCTTGAAGGCAGTGGACCTGCAGGGTCCACTGCCTTCAAATTTTGAGCCTCTCAAGGCCCTGACCACTCTCGTTCTCTCCTCCGCCAACCTCACCGGCCCCATCCCCAACCAATTCGGCAACTACGGCCACCTCGTCCTGATCGACATAAGCGACAACGCCATCTCCGGCGAGATTCCGCCGGAGATATGCCGCCTCAACAAGCTTCAATACCTATCACTCAACTCCAATCTCCTCACCGGCACCATCCCATCCGACATCGGAAATCTCTCCAGCCTCAAGCATCTGATCCTCTTCGACAACCAGCTCAGCGGCGAGATTCCGGCGAGCATCGGCAAGTTGAGAAACCTCGAAGCATTCCGAGCCGGAGGCAATCAGAATCTCAAGGGCGAGTTGCCTCTCGAGATTGGAAACTGCACCAACTTGCTTGTTCTTGGCCTCGCAGAAACCACCATCTCTGGCAGCCTCCCGCCGACGATCGGAATGCTGAAGAAGCTCCAAACCATAGCGATATACACATCGCTCCTCTCCGGTCCGATACCAGAAGAGATAGGCAACTGCACCGAGCTGCAAAACATCTATTTATATCAGAATTCGATCACCGGCTCGATCCCGAGCAGCTTAGGGAAGCTGAGGAAGCTTCAATCAGTACTCCTATGGCAAAACAGCATCGTCGGCACGATCCCTCCCGAGCTCGGGAGCTGCAGAGAGCTGAAAGTGATAGATTTATCCGAGAATCTATTATCAGGAAGCATTCCCTCGAGCTTCGGACAGCTTTTGAAGCTCGAGGAAATGCAGCTGAGTGTGAATCAGTTATCCGGAACTATACCTTTTGAGATAACTGATTGCACTGCTCTCACTCATCTGGAAGTCGACAACAACAACATTTCTGGAGAAATTCCTTCGGAAATGGGAAAATTAACGAGCTTGAACTTGTTCTTCGCGTGGAAGAACAACTTGACCGGCAGTATACCGGAGTCTTTATCGACCTGCAACGATCTTCAAGCTCTTGATCTTTCTTACAACCAGCTCTTCGGCCCGGTGCCTAACCGGATTTTTGGGCTGAAGAATCTGACCAAGTTACTGCTGCTCAACAACAACCTCAGTGGGTTTATACCGCCTGATATAGGCAACTGTACCAACTTGTACAGATTGAGGATTGGTAGCAACAAATTTGGAGGTACTGTTCCATCCGAAATTGGAATGTTGAAGAATCTCAACTTTCTTGATATGGGGAATAATCATTTGGTGGGAGGCATTCCTCCCTCGATCTCGGGATGCGAAAGCCTCGAGTTTCTTGATCTTCATTCAAATGCTTTGAGTGGACCTCTGCCTCATACTCTGCCCAAAAGTCTACAGTTTGTAGACATTTCGGACAATAGGCTCACGGGTCCACTCACTCAAACCATCGGTTTTCTTTCCGAGTTGACAAAATTAAATGTCGGGAGAAATCAGCTCTCTGGGAGAATTCCTCCACAGATTGTATCCTGCTCTAGGCTACAGTTGCTGGACCTCGGAAACAATGGCTTCTCGGGGGAAATTCCCAAGGAGTTGGGGCAGCTGCCGTCGCTCGAGATCTCTCTCAACCTCAGCAGCAATCAGTTCACTAGTGAGATCCCAGCTGAGTTTGCGAATCTTGATAAACTCGGCATTCTTGATCTTTCCTACAACAGGCTTTCAGGGAAGCTCGACATCCTCAAAAGCCTCGAGAATCTCGTCTCCCTCAACGTTTCTTACAACGATTTCTCCGGTGATCTGCCCAACACGCCGTTCTTCCGCAAGCTGCCTCTCGGCGATGTTGCGGGTAACAAGAATTTGTACGTTGCCGGTGCCGGGGTAGTGACTCCGGCTGGCGGAGTGGGGCGGTCCGGGCATGCCCGGGCCACCATGAAGCTGGCCATGGCGATCCTAGTCAGCACCAGCATCGTGCTGGTGCTGCTAGCGGTTTACGTGTTAGTCAGGACTCACCTGGCTAACACGAAAGCCATGGCCGGTGATGCTTGGGAGACCATGTTCTATCAGAAGATTGAGTTGTCGATCGACGAGATAGTGAGGGAACTCACGTCGTCGAACGTCATCGGAACGGGGAGCTCTGGGGTGGTGTACAAGGTAGCAGCCGCAGATGGGGAGATCCTGGCTGTAAAGAAGATGTGGTCATCGGAAGAGTCGGGAGCATTCACCTCCGAGATTCAAACGCTTGGCTCGATCAGGCACAAGAACATTGTGAGGCTCCTGGGTTGGGGATCAAACCAGAGTTTGAAACTGCTGTTCTATGATTATCTTCCTAATGGGAGCTTGAGCTCTCTCCTTCATGGAGCTGGCAAGGGAGGAGCGGAATGGGAGGCTAGATACGACGTCGTTTTGGGTGTGGCCCACGCGCTTGCGTACTTGCATCATGACTGCGTTCCTCCTATAATGCATGGAGATGTGAAGGCGATGAATGTGCTATTAGGCCGCCATATGGAGCCATATCTGGCTGACTTTGGCCTCGCGAGGCTCGTCACCAGTGACATCGATGATGCGGAGTCGAAACATAGCCAGAGGCCCCATCTAGCTGGTTCCTATGGCTACATGGCTCCAGGTGAAACTTGATTGATTGAAAATTTGAGATATATGTGCAAGTGACTGATATTATGAATCGTATTGTTAACAAATAAAATTGTGTCTTTCCTTGGCAGAGCATGCATCAATGCAGAAGATTACAGAGAAGAGCGATGTGTACAGCTTTGGAGTTGTCCTAGTAGAGGTGCTAACGGGGAGGCACCCGTTAGACCCTACATTGCCTGGGGGAGCACATCTGGTTCAATGGGTTCGCGAGCAATTGCAGAGCAAATGCGACCCAGTTGATGTGCTCGACCCCAAGCTGAGGGGGAGGGCGGACCCTCAAATGCATGAGATGCTACAGACACTGGCTGTGGCGTTCTTGTGCCTCAGCACACGGGCCAATGATCGCCCCATGATGAAAGACGTTGTGGCGATGCTCAAGGAAATTCGAAATCTGGAGCCTGTGAGGTCGGACTCAGATCTATTGAAGGGGAATGTGTCGGCCAGTCCTAAAGCAGCCATTCCCAAGAACGTCGTTTCGCGAGGCTCCTCTAGCTGCTCCTTCGCATTCTCGGACGATTCGGCTTAATTTTGCCATCAACGAATGTTGTTTTGTGCATAGTATTTATATTTAGGATCATTCCGTAGATAATATTTAGTACATGTGAGATCTCTCAGAGTGGATTCCATATTTCTTGTCAATAATAGTCTTGTAGAGTGTAATAAGCATTGGTTGATTGAGAATTTAAGCAATCAGTAATGGATGCTTCATGCTTCTACCAATCAAGATTTCCAGATTTCATGGAAATACACGTATAAGGTGGAGCAATAAATTAGAGTGTTGCACAAAATATTATTATTATAATTTTTTTTTTTTTTTTTTTTTTTTTTTTTTTTTTTTGAGGGATAACTCTATTATACACGTTTTGCAGAGCGTCGGCATAACCCATTGGCCCTCAGGGCATCTCCATCATCTGGTTAGAAGAAATCCAAAAGAAAACTTTATGAACATTAAAGAAAAACTTTCCAACAATAAATACCATAAAAATTAATAAATAGTATTCCTTAATTTGCACATGTTATGGCAGATAACCATCATCATATAAGCAGGGGGCCCATCACCTTGCTCAACGCCTCAACCAGAAATAACGAAACACAAGTACTCTGTTCCTGCATCCAAAAGTTTCAGCACCTATTACACAAAAATACACACACACACACACATTTGGTTTGCACTGAGCTCATGACAATCATCATTCAAGAATAACGTAGCTATTTAAGATATGCACATATCTATTTTCAAAATGTAGCAATACATTGTATCTTGGTGGTCTGGCTTCAGAAAAACGAAAGCAACCATTCCGGCAGCCACCTCCTACTAGTTACTTTCGTCATTGATTACCTCTTGTACTTGATCGTACATCTGACCGATCCAGGCTAAACCATTCAGACTGACAAGAGTGGCAATACAGCTCGGGGCATAGTTGTCTATCACGCCTGATATGGGAAGCAAAGCAATGATGGCTCGCTCTAGGAAGGCCCCCCAGATTCCAACTTCTTTAGGATATATTTAATCACACTCCAATTGAAGCCACGGTATTGAAGCCAATGGACTATTCTCGATTTTCGGGTCTCGTGTGATACGCCTTCACTTCTCTGCCATTGCTTTGAGGCCTGAACATATAACTGGTCAATGGAAAGCTTTGACATGCCTATTCCTGAATCCTCACCTTCATCGCCTTCACTATTTTCAAATACTAGTTTTATCGCTTTGTCTGCATCTGCTACACTTATTCCCTTCTTCAATAATGCCTATAAAGAAATTATAACGTTGTAACTCTGTTCTTTCTAAATTTCACGGCCTTCAATCTAAGATTAGTTAAATGGTATTAAAACAGAAAAAAGATGGATACAACTACAAACAGTTAACCGTAAATGATATGCATTCCAAAAACAGAAAAAGTGCACCTTCACCCTTGCCAAGGGAGCTGGGTGACCAAAATTAGGAAACTTGTGGCCTACGCATATTCTTAGTTTGACAGCATAGTAAAAAAAGTTGTGTTTACTTGTTTGATCCGGCGAGGGCCCCAGCTTGAGGTAGACCACCTGGATCGGGTATATGTTTCCGCATATAAACAGTCATTAATCAGACCCCTACAGTAGAAAGACAAGAATTAACAACTAGAAACAGGTAAGCAAGTGGATTATGCTGTATAGATTCATGTGTATAGAAGTAACTTTTATCTCCTCCTCCTGGAAATGAATCTTGCGAAAAAATCCACATCAATCTCCCAATATTGAATAAAAGCATAGCAAGATAAGTTTCATTACTATCTCCACAAATGAGTTATGAATAAAACATGCATGCTCTAGGTTATGCACCTGCGCTGGAAGTCAGCTATGACTGCATCAATTGTTTCATTCTGAAATTTCTTCGCTTGTAGTTTCTTCTCCAGCTCTGTAGAAGTAAATGCCCTGCAAACATACAGCACACCTATGTCCATATAATTGTGCATTTATGCATAATGGCATAAGCAAGCAGACTGCCTAACAAATTGGTCACAAGAAGCACCAAGTAATCACACAATCTCCAGTTAATTTCGAAGAATGAAATATAACCCGGTGAGCTAAGCCGTCATCAAAACATAGAAAAAAGGAGACCGTTGTCATAAACGAAGATTCTTTGGTCAGTATAATTGTAAACAACGATAATGTAAATAATTTCCTGATTCGAAGGTGCAAAGTTGATTACCTAGTGACAAGTATACTAGATATGAGGACCTGCTGAAAAGGTCAACTCCCTAGGCACCAGCTAAGAATTTCCGTTCCAAGTGTATAATCCAATGATATTTCCCAGGGGCTTTCATGTTATTCAAGTTGACGGAATAGAATTCACAAATGATCATTTTTAATTTGTCATCCTCAGTTAACAAGATCCAGCAATTTTCACGTATTGATGGAGCCAAATACATCTACCATTTTTCCCAGAGGCCCTCAAGCCTGTAGCCGACCCCCTCTAGATGGTACACAACACAACAACCTATACTTCATTGACTAGGTTCGGAGTTCGGCTTAAAACATAAATTCATCCTACAGTATAGTATTCTTTTCTATAAAAACCAGGAAAGGTGGGCCCAAGTCTAGGACTTAGGAACTTCAAAGTAGCCAAGATCTAAATACTACTTTATGCTATGAGTTCTTCGAGTTGGGTTTCTATTCATGATGACCATGAGTTGCACATTTGTATATGTTCATATCACATAAAGTTATCACTTCTCATTCCCTATAAGATCAGCATTATTGAAAGTTTCATTCCCCATAACAAATTAAGGTATACAGAGCACACAAAATAATTAACCTGGAAGCAAGCAACTCAATCGCGGAGTTCTGCACTTGTTGCCAACTACGACCTGATGGAATTCCACTGAATTCCTCAGTCACAGCCATGAGCCCTCCCTCAACCTCTTCTTCGACCGCTATAAATTAACACGAAACAAGTCAAAATTTTGGAGCAACATCTCCAAATCACAACATGCTAAGTCACTAAACATACCCATGTTTGACTCATAATTCATATCAGAAGGAAGGCATGATTCATCACTCTTGGAATCAACATCCAAAACCCTCCTGCTTGATTCATTGGATAATTCAAACCTCGCAACATTCAACTCCGGCCCTATGCGCTGTTGCTCCAAATACCCACTTCCGTTTACTTCGTTCTTCACAATTTTCTTGGGGATGTATCTGACTGGAGAAGAGCTACTGTAACCTCTTCCTTCAGCACAGCAAATTATTCTACTGTTCCTTTTTAACCTAAAGATTAAATTTTAAGAGAAATATACAATGACTATGCTTGGCCAGCATTGAATTATTTCTATTTTATATAAAACTTAGAAAACAAATTATTACTTTCTTCTAATTGCAATTTTTAATTTCTCTAAATTGATCGAATATCAAATTACGAAGAGCGAAGAAAATACCAGGGAATCAGAAACACTCGACATTGGATTTTGATGGCTGTTCCATGGAAGAACTTCCCGCAAAAGTAGGCCATTTGTGGATTTGGGATGAATTCGACGGAGATTAAACCCTAGCTGACTGAGCGGAAGAAAAATGGCGGCTTCGATTTTAAGTCCGCTGTAAGATTATCCGTAGCAGTGTGTCAATAACGTGTCTCTATGGACTGTGAATCTGTGATAGAGATAAATACAGTTCTTGTGAGACTGGGTCTATGAAAAGTCTCTATCTAATTACTCCCTCCGTACTTAGAATCTGTGATAGAGATAAATACAGTTAGTTATAGTGAGACTATTTCTATGGAAAGTCTCTATCTAATCACTCCCCCTATATTTATATAACTGTTTTAGTTTGACCTGATACGATAATTAAGAAAGTTGGTAAAGTATTGAAAAGTAGGATAAAAGTTAGAAAGTAGGAGTAGTGGGATAATGACAAAAAAACAGTGGTAATGGCAAAAAAGATATGGTATTGACCAAAAAGTAAGAATAAAGTTGTTGGGATGATAAAATGGTAGAAATAAAGTTGATGTGAGGTGTGGTCATAAGTGGCAAAGGGTAGTAAATTTAAAAAGTAAGGAAGGTATGATGGTAAAAAAAAAAAAATAGGACATTTATAAAAATACATCAAAAAGTGGTGAAGTAGGACATTTATAAAAATACGGAGGGAATAATTTATTAATTTTAAATATTAATTTTGTCAATATATCACTGTCTCGAGATTGTCTCGAGACAGTGAATGCTACACTGAGCTATCTCAGAGTATCTCGAGACACCCATAGAAACAGCCATTGTAGACAGTCTAATTTACCGTTATACTACGAAGTACAAGTTATCTGTCTCCATTTCCCCCGATTTTTTTAAGTCAATAATACTTTCTCCGTTCATGATTTATCTCCTCATTTTGCTTCCGGCACGGAGATTAAAAAAAATTGAAAATTATTTTTACTGGAGCAAAAATTGGAATGTAGGGATAGTATTAATCTTTTACTTACTTTTGCTAATCTTTGTACTTTTTATTATTATTTAACTTGTGTGAGTGGATTCATTTAATTTTATTTGATTCATTAAATTTTTGCTTTCATTTAATTTAAATATGCAAAGAAAGCTTAAGTGAATTTGATTACAATTAATTTGTGTGTGTGTTTACTTAAGTGATGAAATGTGTGTGTGCGTGTGTGATTAATTTGATTTGTATGTGTGTCTGATTCATTAAATTAGATAATTTAATGGGGTAATAGAAATGTGTGTGTGCGTGTGTGATTAATTTTATTTTTCTTCATTACTAATAGAAATAAACAAAAAAAAGGATACAAGGATGATTAAAGCAGAAAAAAAAAATCGAAGCAAAGTAAGAACAGATTTTGGAATGCACAAAAATAAAAAAAACATTAAACTGTATAGTAGCTGTAGAGAGAGAATCCAAAAGACAAATTTAGAGGGAAAATGTAATTTTTCATTTAATTGTTGGAGCCAAAAGTGTTAACAAAAGAGGAGGAAAATTCAAACACCATCTAACACACCTACAAATAGATATAAATACATCATTCACTCCTTATTCAATTTATTACACCAACTAAAAAACAGTAAATAGAGAATCTGAAAAAATGGTTGTGGCAAAACTCAGTGACGACCAACAAAATATCATCGCACAGTGGTTGATTCAACAAAACAGTAATCGAAAGCTGATTTGGGGAGCAAAAAAAGAGGCGGCTGAACTGTTTTGAGTCGATTTGAAGACCATATATCGCATTTGGAAGATTGCATCAACTCAGCAGCTATAAGGTATATCTGTCCATGTGAAATCCTTGAGAAAAGGGTCACAATATGCAAATAGGAAGAGCATTGATGCAGAAAAAATTAAAGCTCTCTTAGTCCAACAAAGGTCATCATTGAGAGTAATGACAGAGAACACTGGAGTCAGTAAAAGCCTCATTCATGTATGGATGAAAAGAAAACAGCTTGTGTCACATACCAATTCCATCAAACCCTTCCTTACCCCATAAAACAAGCCGACCCGACTCAATTGGAACCTTAGTCAGCTTGCTTCCAAAATTGAGAATGACAAAGTGCAGTTTCAAAACATGTTCAATACAATACATGTGGATGAAAAGTGGTTTTACCTCACCAAAACAAAGGACAGATACTACTTGATGCAAGGGGAGATTCCTCCACATAGAGTATGCAAATCAAAGGCACATATTCACAAAATCATGTTCAATTGTGTTGTTTCAAGATCAATTATAAATAGACAAGAAGGGAAATGTAATATTTGATGGAAAGTTTGGTATCTTTCCACTTGTCATAGAAGAACCAGCACAAATAAATTCAAAAAACAGAGCCAAAGGCACCATGGAGATGCGTGCTATCACATCAGTCACAAAGGCCAATCATGAAGAATTCTCTGATCAATGAGGTCATGTAAAAATGTGCATTTTCAGTACATTAGACAGCAAATTTGCACCAGAACATACAACAAATCTAATCATCATGTGCATTTTCAGTCTATGCACATAGGAAACAGAGTGATAGTGCGTTGGAATCAAGTGTAGAATCAGATTCTTATCATGAAAATGAAGAGTAGCATAATATATGCATGAATTCATCAAGTGAATTCACAGGCAGCAAGTCAGAACATTACAACAAATCTGATCATCATGTGCATTTTTAGTCTATGCACATAGGAAACAGAGAGATAATGCATTGGAATCAAGTGTAGTATCAGATTCTTATCATGAAAATGAAAAGTAACATAATATATGCATGAATTCATAAGTGTATTCACAGGCATCAAGTTAGACTATTGCAACAAATCATAAAATTATGGATCACAACATTACTAATGTTTGAAAATTATGTTATAATTGCAATTTCGCTTTAAGCTTATGCCATGGAATGTAACGCATATAATTTTTTGAAAGGAAAAAGAACTTCATTAATAAAAAAAGCAACAATCCTGATATTTATTGCTTGATTAATTTGAATCAAATACTAAAATTGGAAGTTTGAGAGTCGGTGCTTAAGATCGCATTCCCAAAGTATTACCTCCTTCAAAAAAATAAAAAAAAATTAAAATCATAGTTTTACTAAATAACTTGCTTTCCACAATCAAACGACGAGGCCATAAAGATTGAGATGAATTTGTAGCGTACCTTTCCGTTTTACACTTGAGACAATTTCAAATACAACAAGTGCATTTAGTTATAAAAATTGTGGTTCTTATTTTGCAACAAACACTTGAAACCAAGTTATCCAAAGAGTGGCATTAAAAAAAAAAAAAAATCATGTGATCATGTAGTTATCAAACATAACGAGCGATCAACTAAAAAGTACAACAATGATGATTGAAAATGCATTAAAAATAGGTATAGCATCATTCTGTTTCTCAGAGCTGTTTTATCTCATTTCTCAGATGGTACAACGGCCCATTTCTATATATGCCCGCAGGGGGTAGCAAAAGAAGAAATCGTAAAATTCAACAACTTCCAAAATTATACACATTGATACATATTAAAACTATAATGAAAGAAAAAATAAAATGTTTGGGTATTTATCTGATACCAAATCACTTAACCTGGAAAGAGCAATGTAATCGGAATGATGCAAAGAAACCTCTGTACAGATATTCTCAGGACGACATACTCTGGAGTTATCACAATCAAATTATAAATTTTCCTCGGGGAGTCGATCTGCTCCTTTGGAATCGAGGCATAGATGAATGCTGCCCTGCTTCCTTTCCATTCTGTATAGTAACTGCATTACACACTTTATTGTCCTGGAGCCCTCCGAACGAAGGTTCCACTGCCCGAATGATTTCACTATTCGACAAAGAGAGTAAATCATGTCACATGATCATAATAGTGCTGCAAATGAGCAATATACAGCTATACACCACTAAATTTGGAAACATACCTTGGTTCTACATTTTGAGAGTTCCTTGAGAAGTTCCTATGTAGCTTCTTCAACCTAGTGGTACCATAAGCTGTCAACCCGAAGGGTCCGTTCTCATTTTCGGGTTCTGAGAAATCAGCTTTATCAGTCTCCTCTTGCATTTTACCCGTGGCCACCTCAGAAATCAGGGCTTCTGCAGCCATTGATTTGTGAACTTTAGCTGATGCCTGTTGCTTGATCTTGACCTTACTCTCCTGTTTGGTTTTTCTGATGCCACCTTGCCGTACGTTCAGTGCTTGCTTGAATTGTTCCTCTTCATTTTCTGTTTGGACTCTTCGTAGTGTGACTCTCTGGAGGCTGTTCAAAGCATTGGGCAAAGATGGCTCTTGTGAACCCATTGGTCGTATATTCGCTGCAGATGGTATGATTGAGGGCACATTGGCAACAGATTTATTGACAGAAAGACTTGCTGGAAATGGAAGTCTAACAACTGGTGGATTTTCAAGTGCATCGGGCTTTATTCTAGGTCTAATGATAGCAGCTCTATCAGTTGATATTGATCTCCTAACTGGGGGAGATGGAGATCGAGGTTTCATGGAGCCTACAGATCTCTCTTCAGCTAGGAAAGGCCCTTTTGTTACGACATCCTTATCTGTAAATTTTGAGGGCAAACGAGATCTTCTCTGTTTACCAGTGGAACAACTTCTCGCCTGAAAATTTAACATAAAGGTAAAGCAACTCAATATGGCCTCATCAAGTTCCCAAAGCAGACTTTTTCATTAATTAGCCAGAGTTTCAAATCAAAATGTGAAAATGAACACCATTTTGGGAAACATGTGTTTCATGTCCATATAAAAATATTGCAAGTTACCTCTGTGCTATGAGTATCAAATTGCTGCTGATTAGTTTCAGGCTTCGAGGCATTGCTGTTTAATTTAGGTAAGCGAAGAGGTGATACTCCGCCACGGATATTTGTGCGACTTTTCAACTGCTCCAGTTCTGCTTCCTTCCTCTCCAATACTAGCTTGAGGTTTGAGATCTTAACATACCAAAAATGGTAAGAACATAATCTAGACAAAATAAAGCCACATTACAAGCAGTTGAGGAGATATATACCTCTTCTTTGAATTCTCTAATTTCACCAGTTTCCTTATTTGATTGGGCTGCTCCAAGGTTTATTGTGGCAACCCTCTCGGCAAATTTCAAAGTGCTAATTGTCTCCCCAAGAGCATTAACCTCTGGGTTAATATGCACAAACATCAGCGTTTTAGCATGTCCTCCTGTGGAAAAGATGGCAATACCAAGATCAATACAAACAGCGGTTAGGAGCTATTCTTATAAATAGTTTACACTGAAGATGATTGGAATATTCGCATTAGTAATAACATAATTAAATATTACCTAGAGAATCTTGTAAGACTTGAGTTAATTTGCTATTCCTGTAAGGTACATGAGAACTTTTTTGTGCAAGAGCAGCAATGACATCTCCAAGAGCAGAAAGGGATCTGTTGATATGCTGAGCTTCCTTCAATCTCTCACCTACAGCTTCAGATTTATCCACTCTCTCACTCCCAGCAAGATCTACTAAGTGAAGGCAGCCCTTTAACATTGAACCTGACACTAATTCTTTTCCTCGGACATGAACTGTCAAAATACTGAAACAACAAGCTTCAATGAGAGACCACTAAAAGAGTACTTACAATATATAATAAGTCTTGATGAAAACTTTACACTTCCAACGGGGAAAAGCAATACCTATGAGATCGGCTACTCCGCACATTCAAAGCTGTGGCACCCACAGCACGATTTCTTTGTCCAATCCTCATTAAATCCAGAACATCTTGTGTGCATGTCACGGGAACAAGACTTGCATCAGGAACATTTAGACCATTAAGCTGAGAGTTGTTTCGGATATCTAACGTATAGGTAATTAAGGACATTTATGATTTAAGGGACGGGACGCATATCATAAACACAAATATTTCAGAATTAACTAATAGGGAGACAATTGACAAGGATATCTTCTATTGCTTCCATCACAGACCAACAAATCTCTCACTTGTTCGTTGTATATTTCAATCATTTGGACTCCAACTTCATATTCTATAACGTCCATTCTTGCCTTGGAAATTTGGAACAGATCACAAAGGGCACGGTAATTCACTCCGCATGTTTCGTCTGTTGTCAAGTCAGGGCCACTCTGCAGACATCATTTGATATTGTTCATAAGTGTTGAAGATCTTATGGAACATGCTATATTTTCTGGTTGTCATGGAAATATAAACTCTGAAATTACTAACATAGAAATGAATAGCAGTTAATCTGTACATTTCCCAAGATACGTATAGAACTTCTATGCAGCTAAAACTAGCAGTTAAAATCTGACCATTTTTCTATGCAACCCAATCAAAAATTTCAAAAGACATAATTCATTACTGCAATAAATACATACCATAGTATATGTCTTCCCAGAGCCAGTCTGACCATATGCAAAAACACATACATTAAAACCATCTAGAACAGATCTGACCAACGATTGGGTATCAGCATATATATGCTCTGCAAAATTGAAAAGAAAAATGAATGGAACATATTCTGCCTTGAGGTTAATGGAGCTTATTTGATTTTATATTATATAAATATGCAGATCTTTAGATATTAAGAATGACTGTGACATCAAATTGATTTTTTAAAAAGAAAAAGAATGACATCAAATTCTGTTCAAGCCTCATGGTGATGCCTCACCTGTTTAGTTTTTATTTCAAAAGAAGTAAGTTTAATTGATTGAAATACAAGCTAATAAGAAAATTGAAAAACACTTACGCTGTGTCACATTTGTCCCATACACCTTATTGAATGAGAAAACCTTCCTTGCTTCTTTACCCTGCTTTAGGGGATTCACAATCATTATACTTCCATTTTCTCCAATATAATCAACAGTTGACTGCCCATCAGACTGTCCTGAGAGGAATGGTCTAACTCTACAGTAGACTCTGATGCTACCTGTGAAGAATGTATTCTATTATATTCAGTTCATCTCTGAGCAATATGTTTTTGAGTTACAAGACTCTTTAGCATTCAGAAATTTATCTGCAAGAGCTCTTATGAGATTCCTTAAAATATCACCTTTTAGATCTTGAACTTGATTGTAGAGAAGGCGGTTTTCTTCCAAAACCTTGTGATATGAAGAAGCAGCCACTTCTAAGCCCTTGACATATTGCCCTATACAAAGTATTAAAAATTAATGAACCGAACGAGTTGCTGCTAGTAGAATTCCACGGCAACATATAATTTCAATATTAGAATTAACAAACTCTTAATGGTGAGTGTTGGAAACATTCGAAGCACGAAGCAAAAGAAAAAAAGACAATGTTAAATTGCTGCGTGAGTCTCACCCAGGCCTTCTACTTCTTTCACCCATCCTAGCTGAGCTCTGTGGACTTCTTGTTTTGTTTCATTAAAAATAGCTTTAAGTTCCTGAAAATAGGTTTTGGTTGGAGAAGCATATTCGCATAAGAAAATGAAATGCCACATAAAATGTAGTAAAGACATTGCATGAAAGTAACTAGGACAAGGTTTGAAATTATAAAAGAAGTATTGCACCAAAGAAAGTCTACATGCGCTATTTCATATGATCGTATGTATCCCCAAGAAGTCTGGTGCTCAGTTATAAACCGTTTGCACAAAATCATTGAATAACGGAGCTTGAGAGAAGCAATATCTCAATCAAATTCATTAATTCAGTCATCTTTCATTTGTAATCTTATCCTTCTCAACACACAGTTAAATCATAATGTGACTTCAACCACTGGTTATTGACTTGTAGTACTATAAAAGATTTCAGAGCAAAATCATATTTAGGGAAAACTATTGGTTACCCGTGCTCAAAATAATGAAGATCACGAACTAATACCTCTAATTGTTTTTGCTGGATATCAAGAAGTTCTACACCAATATGAGGCTTAGTATTCTTAGGCCATGCTCCGACACTTTTTCCACCACAAATACAGAACTTTGAAATATCTTGTGATACAAGACTTGTCCTTCTGCTCAGATACTTTGATATGGCTTCCAGCAATCCGCTTTTTGCCAGAGGGTCACAATCACTATTCAAGACTTTCTTCAAAAACAAGCCGAGCTGGAGGACAGAGAAATAAATATGACAATTAATTAAGTTGCTGATACTGGATTGAATTGGCAGCAACCATGCCAAACTCGCAAATATTTATTACAACTGCCAAAACCTGATTGCTTTGAGACACCAACAATGCTGAGAAATCCTTAACGACTTTCCTGAGAACAATATCAATGACCTATATATATGTCCCAAAATTAGAACAATAGACAATTGTTGATGAATAATACACAAAGGAAATGCAGATTGTACTGCTTTGGTAAACTCATGTAAAGTGGAATATCAGGTATGAAAAAATATATAAGAAGATGCTCTCACTTTAGAATCTATACTGAGACTATCCTACTAAATCAGGAATAATAACAAAAGCAGGAACCACGGCCCTTGACTATATCCATACAGGCTGATACTGGATCACTGAAGGGTTTAGACATGAACATGTTTCTGTCTACCCGAAAGTAGAAAATGTTGCGGTAGCTGATGGTGAGCTTTATGTACATTTTACTTTATGGAGACAGCTTTACTAATAATAGAAGTTGTTATGAAGATTGACCTCAAGGTTTGGGGTTCCTATATTGGATCAATCTGTGGCAGTTTCTTAAGATGCCAAATCAATCATTTGGAAGAGTAAATGAAGCATGAATATTGTGCAAAGCACTTATTGTACTTTATGGATGAACGCAATATTGGAGTGAATTTGTCTAGATCAGGGGATCATGTTTCCTATGAAGGGATGTTAGAAAGAGAAAAATATTCTATTTGTGCATACTTGTTTTCTATATGTTGAACTTTTCAGATCTCCCACTATGAGAATGGTTTTTCTTCCTCAAAATTCTAATAATCACAAGTAGTACATATACATACAGAGAATAATCTTACCTACCATTGAACTTGAAGGCAATTCATCAAACCCGTTGGTTTCGGTCAGATAAGATTGTAAAAGACCAAGACTAAAATGATCGAACATGAAAGTGAGTATATTGGCAGCCCTGGATTCCTCATGTGAGTCAGTTGATAAGTGAAGGAACTCCATTAATTGTTCATATTGTGAAGATTCAGAATCATCCAATGATTCATCTGCACTCTCGCTACTCACAACAGAGGAAGGTGATTCTTTCACAAGGGACGTAATTCTCACTGTTCCACCGTATTTCCAGACACCAATACCTCCAGCTTGCGTCCATTCATAATATCCTTTTAAACATAGAATGCAGTCCACTACTTTTCCTGACGATCCTCCCTGTAAATTCTGAAAATTTCAGGTTCACCGAAGTATATAAAGATAGGCACATGAAAGTTAAAATACAATAGGGTAAAGGCCTACTAAAATGTTGAGCTGATGCACAATACTAACAGGAAACAGTCATCAAAACTCAAAAGTGAAATCATGTAACACTTGTGAACAGCCACAACTTAACATGAGCATTAAATGTGAGGTCTTTCGCCAAATGACAGAGATTTAAGCCTTAGATTAAAAGTTTTACTAGAGAAGACAGTAAGCATAAATGAAGACACCATTTTAACAAAAGAAGGGTATGTAGTGTCTTGCTTCTTTCGGTCTCTGTTAACATTTGGAAAAGACTATTACTATTTCTTATGGATTAAATTCTATATACATTTTAATATAATATAAATTCAAACACAATTCATTCAAGCATAAATAAGAATAAGTTAAATTATATTATATGCTTGAAAATCATTAAGCTCCGTGGCACTGCAGAAGAAGGCAACATTTGTACATTCTCAAGCTAAAACCAAAAGGTTGGTTTGTAGCGTGCAGAAAAAACACAAGGCACAGAGTTTATTACAGCCCATGAAATCCCCAACGATCGAGTGAATTTTTTAAGTTTGACATATAATTGACCACATCTACTAATCACAACTACGAAGTAAGTCCATAGCATCTTCAATAGCAAGAGCATAAGAGAATGTAATCATAATACAAAATGAACAAGGCGCAAACCTTCTCAAGATCAGATGCTCCAAAAGTGAGGAGCTTCATTTTGGCAACAGCAGCAAGAAAATTCCTCATGTTCTCGAAATACTGAATCGCAGACTGCGCCGCACCCTCTGTGGCCTGAACGTCGAGCACCGGATTCTCCACCACCTACACATTTCCACAAGCAGAAGAAGAACTAATAATCGATCACAAACAGAATGAGTCCGTTGAGAGAGAGAGAGAGAGAGAGAGAGAGAGAGAGAGAGCATTTACCTTGTGAACGGCGCCGGGGTTGACTTTGTTGAGGACGTTGCAGAGGATGAGTCCGTTGCGGAGCGCCAAACAGAATTCCTCCTCCGTCGGCTCTTTCGGGAGCACCTCTGACGCGCCATGGTCCATCTGCTGCAGCCATTGCGTTGCCTGGTACCTCCTTGATGCTGAAATTATGCATTTGCAGAGAGATCAGATTACCAATCTCAATACTTCGGAGTTGGAAGAGAACCTAGGCTGTAAACGAGCCCATTGTCGCGAGCTACTTGGCGATTGACTCGAAAAGAGCTCGTTCGGCACTCGACTCGAGTTCGAGCCTAAAATTGAGCTCGATAATTTTATCAAGCCAAGTTCGAACATAGTGTTTCTTGACTCGACATGCTCGCCAACATGAACGATTTGTTTTTAATCGAGCATTTTCGCGAGCTTACAATAGAGTATGCCGGCATGCATATCTATCAAGTTTTAATCAAGCTTGCTCGCGATTCTAATAATCGAGTTTTGTACAAAATTTTAGTAAAGAAATTAATTCTTAATGAGCTCAAGCTCGATTAACATTTCTAACTCGAGCTCGCTTAACATGTTAACAAAGTAAGTTTAAATATAATCGAGTTATTGACGAGTTTGGCTCGAGCTCGCTAATTTTGGATCGAGTCGAGTTCGATGACGATGACAAAAACTCGACTCGAGTTTCTCTCGAGAATTACGTTCCAGTTCAACTTCGTGTAGGTTTAAAACTTTTAAATTACGTGTTACTCCTACAAGTTATAAAATCGCTAACATCAAGATGATTAAAATTACTTGTCATCAATGTATCTTAAAATGTTTATTTAGCATCAAGTCAAAATCTCAAAAAATAAAGAGGTCTAGGCTTTTATATAATTGCTTTTCTTTTGTGAAGTAAGATTAACGACAATGTAGACACATTAGTATTTGTGAATCGTAGATTTAACAAAAATAATACCCCACGCCTTACTTATTTAGCCGATCGTTCAATCGATTACTAGATCAACTCTTGACGGATTGATCTTAAGATAATGTTGGATATATTCTATATTAAGTAATAACAATAAAAATTGAAGAAAAGAGGAGTTATATCTTGCCAAGCAACTTTAAATAGGAGTATGTTTTTCTTATAAAAAATAAATCTAAATTAAAATGTCACATTTTACGAGTGAAAATTGACACATTATGAATGAAAAATGTTTTTAGCGGTAGAATTTAGTGATTTACAACTTGAATTTCAAACTTTTCCCTCTGTTTGGCTTTTCCTTTTGTTGCGCGCTAAGTGAAACTTTTAACCGGCAATTTTTTAGGGTTAAAGGAGCTAGAGCCAATATCCGCGCATACACCCCAATTTTAATACCGCGTTTTGACCGTTAGATTATTCTCATCAACCGTCGAAAAAGAGAATATAGATTACGACGCGGATCGAAATTTACATCCGTAGATTGCTCAAAAAGATCGAACGGCTCAGATAACCATCGCGCTCGTATATTTAAGCCCATCGTAATCGTAATTTCAACAACCATCAAATACAGAGCAAATACATCGTAGACGTCATTCTTCATCGTAACTGCTCAGATTTCAACTCAAGAGAGAAAATGTCGGGAAGAGGAAAGGGAGGCAAGGGATTGGGGAAGGGCGGAGCTAAGCGTCACAGGAAGGTTCTGCGAGACAACATCCAGGGCATAACGAAGCCGGCGATCCGCCGCCTCGCTCGCCGTGGCGGCGTTAAGCGCATCAGCGGTCTCATATATGAGGAGACTCGCGGCGTCCTCAAGATATTCCTCGAGAACGTCATCCGCGACGCCGTAACCTACACCGAGCATGCTCGCCGCAAAACGGTGACTGCCATGGACGTCGTCTACGCGCTCAAGAGGCAGGGACGCACTCTCTACGGCTTCGGCGGCTAGGGTTTAGGGACTTGCAATTAGGGGATTATTAATTTTCTGTAGATTTTCGCCAGCTGCTGTTATGGTTTTCAGATATTGTTTAGATCTGTGTTCTATTGTTCTTATATTAGATCTGATTTTCCAAATTACTATTGAATATCCCGCTGTTACTCTAATTTTAATTTGAATTCTGGTACCTATTAGATTTTAAGCGTACTTTAATTTCCTCAGTTATAATATTGTTATGGTGTACAATCAATCATTTTATGGCAATTAAGCAGACAATTCTCAGCGTGCAAAGTAATGCTGGTGGGTTGTATGTGAAATGCAATAATTCTAGTATGTTTAAAGGCGAAATTGGTTCTTCAATCTTTAGTTTCTTTATAATCATGCTTGCAACTAAAAATGGTGGCCTGATTAGCAAATGTGACCCCACCACTTTGCTGGGGGGCCGAAGTGTCATAAGTAGACGGGCCACAACTGCATTTTTTGAACATTTGAATACACGAGCAAGGCGATCTCGATGTTTTGCACTACCCATTTTGCTTTTGAAATTGAATTTTAACATGTTCATTCTTGATGCCAACTACTACTACTTTTGACTTGCATCAAATGAAATTCCCGTTATAATGCCCTTTTACTTTGTTTTTGTTACTTTTTTGTAGAGAGAGAGGGAATAGTCTGGTGAGAACATACCTGCTTCGTCGGCTTTTCTCTGCGCTAATTCGCGGTCGCTGATGATTTCTTCAGCGTGTGGAGCATTGTAGATCAAGCCCTTTAATCCTCTCAAGTTCTTGTTGGGGGAGCTGAATATCGAACTCAGGATTTCTTGCGGCATTTTGATCCTTTATTGATGGTTGTCTCCTTGTAAACCAAAGTTACTAGTACCATAACACGACAAAGGTCAGAAACTCAGCAAGTTTCATGCAGGCAGAGAATAATTTAACAATTTGGCTCACACCCATTCTACAGAGACTGACTATTTCAAAATTTGAAATAAATGAATAAATTAATACATAAGATATTATTATTGTTCGTTAACAACAATACCAAAGCCGACGACGAAAGGGCAATGGGCCACAGAAACAATAGACGAATACAGAAATAAGTCCTCATCTAAATGCGTCCATGGAAATTCGACGAGAAAATAAAACGGAATGGAGATGGAATTTGGAATCACAAGCGAAAAACGAACGATGAAGAGTGGAGTTAGTTACCTGAAGGAACGACAGTTGGCGGCGGCGATCAGGTCGTTGGAAACCGGTGATCGATTAGGTGGCGGCGAGAAAATGGGAGGATAAGATCATATCATTGGTGAAAGGAGGAGGATTGGATCTGATTGTTGAAGTTTGGGATGGAAAATTGAATGAAATGAAGTTCCCGTGAATTAAAATGAAGCATTCAGAAAATCAGTGAGGGATTCATTAAATGCAGTGGAGTGAAAATAAGGAAGTCTTCACTTGCTCCAAACTTAAAAGTGAGCGAGGCAGGAAAGCAGGCAGGACAATATATTTTCTTCTTTTTTTTTTTATTAGAAAAAAAGGCCCTCAAAAATGAAAATAAGCGTCCCGTTGTCTCCGCTTTTTTGGAACGGGGGGATTCGGGCCCACCGTATATTTAATTTAGTCATAACACTTTTACTATTTACATAATCTTCAACAGGAAATCAAAATTTGATTACGTTTTAATCCAGGGGAAAGGCTTAAGCAGATTTGTGAACACGGATGGATGTAGGGGGGAATTCTTGTACGGGTGTATATGTATTACACCCACCTCTTAAATAATAATATTTTAATATTAAAATTTATATTATTAAAATATTAATATGTGAGAAGTGGGTGTAGTACATGCATACCTATATAAGAATTTCTGGTAAAAAGGGTTTGATACTTGACCTTGACTTTGGGGCTGCGTTTAAGTTTTCGAGGACATATTCTCAAACCCACAATCTTATTTTGTAAATTTTGAAATACAACAAATCTCTCTCTCTCTCTCTCAGTAATCTTCTTATAGAGTTTTGAATATTGGCATGTATATATATACACGGGCAAATCCGGAACTTTTCTTGATAGGCCTCTTGTGCGACTAACAGGCTACGTTTCTCTTTTTCATATGCGTGTTATATCACATTCAATCAAATTATTTTATATATTTTTTTTTACTTTGATGGAAAATGGTAGATAAAATAATATTTTTACTTTTTTTTCATCTTTTTCATACGTTTACTACATTCGTCAATTTTCCTCGAGCAGGATGTATAACTTTTTCGGACAGCCACTTTTCTATCTTTTTCTCTTCAATTATGGAAAATATTAACATGGAGAAGAGGTGTGATAATATTTTCCAATGGATAAAATACATAAAAATGGAGAAGGGATGAGGAGACTATGTAATAATTTTCTTTTCCATCCTGGTAAACATGTGATAAAAAATGATCTAAATGTTAATATTTTTCCATCTTTTCTTGTCTATCATTTTTGAATGGAAATATTTTTATAAAAGAAATCGTTTCTTTTAAAAGTACCACTCCATACTTTAATGGTGACAATACCAATTTCCGGCAAATAATGATTTTTCGGGCATTCAATGAAATGTTGTACTATGCAACTGCACTTATTATGTTGGTTATTTTATAAATACCTATTTCATATTATGAATGTCCTTAATTTACGAATATGAATGAACAACATTACAAGCATGCGTCTTTTTTCCTTCTACTTCTCTCTCCACCCCCCACCGTCGTTATTGCATGCCACCTTCTCAAGTTAAAAAAACTGTCAACATATTTGTAATGTGCTCAATGCCTAATTAAAAGATGTGATCTAGTGCATCGGTTTATATTATCCAACGCATCAAAATCTTGCACTGGAATATAAAATAACGAAAAATTATCACATTTACCTTACTTAAGTAAAATAATACTATTTGACTAAAAAAAAGGGTTTGCTTAGAAAAAAAAGGTTGAGTATGAGATTAAATCATATTCATGAATCTTGTAGGATGAACAAATTAGATCGATTCATTCATAAATATCATTTTAAGAGTTAACATTTGCATTTATGAATATGGAAGGATGAAATAGGAAGAACCCGTGAAAGTAAGAAATGGAAATGAATATAGCCTATTGTTT
The DNA here is from genome assembly GCA_029490685.1 of Schizonepeta tenuifolia. Classification (NCBI taxonomy): domain Eukaryota; kingdom Viridiplantae; phylum Streptophyta; class Magnoliopsida; order Lamiales; family Lamiaceae; genus Schizonepeta; species Schizonepeta tenuifolia. Next base: position 80,691,251 of record CM055955.1, on the reverse strand, counting down.
TAGTGAATCCCACTTCTGAGTCAAAATAGACCTTGACTTAAGTAATGTTAGTATGATAATTTTTCAATATTTTGTATTCCAATGCAAAAATTTGATGCATTCAAGTAATGTTAGCCCATTTAAAAAATCAATGCACCAGTATCACATTAGTAATGCATGGCGACATTTTAGAAATATATATTGACAACTTAGCTTGCAGCGACGAGGCGGTGGTGATGTTGGCGGCATGTTAGTAGTGGTGGTGTTGAGTGGTTGTACAAAAAAAGGGAGACGGAAAATATTTAACTTATGCAAATAAAATTCCATTTTTAATCTCAAATAAGTAAATTTTGATACATTTACATGCACACATATTGATGCATTAATTGGATGACATTAGCAAATGCATTAACTGTGTGCACGTAACGTACCATCTCCGTCAAGATCGGCTATATCTTCCCACCACTATAAAATTGACCGCAGCGATGTCAACGATGATGATATGAGCAAGGCAATCGTCCTCTACATGAGTAGCAAAGGTTGCATAGGTAAAATAGGTGTGCAAACAATACAAAATAAATTACTATAATTCTGTTTTCATTGCAAAAAGTAGATTGACTGCTTGAGGTTCAGACTCTAATGTTATTGTGCCATCGAATGTTAATGACTTTAAATTTAGATGGTTTTTTGATTTGGAATGTTTATTTCCTTTTTTATCTTTTTAGTTTAGTCCTAACCCGGCCTAACCTGAGGGAACAGATCGAGTCGGGCCAAGTCACTCCTGCCTAAATTTTAAGAATTGATTTTTATTATTTTATAGGCAGGCAGTAAGACCCTTTACATTAAAAAACAAAAACTTTGATCATCGATGAATCATTTGTCTAGAGTTGATCGGCACATAGTTGTGAGCGGATTAAAGTTAAAAGTAAAGTGAAATGTATGAAACCTACTTTCATAAATGAAGTTAGGCAAATCTTTTGGGGACGATCATTTAACAAAATGTAAGCAAATGAGTGGTGGACGGAGGAGGGTACTTAGGTACTTCTAAAAGTCTAAAAGAACACTTCTATTGTCCATCATATTTGGAACATATTAGTATTTTGTTTTGGAACGTCCACAAAAATGTGCATTTTCCATTAGTACTCTCTCTCACAATATGTGAGAGTACTACGATCATCTAAAATTTATTAAAACCTGTGTCACTACAAATTATGTCGAAATATGTTGGACAGAAGCAGTCAATTACTTCTAAAAAATAGTAAATTGATATTATATTAAGTAATTAAAATTTATTACTATTAATTAAATTTTAATCTTAATTTGGAGTTAAAATTTCAACTAGACTAACGATTCACAATTAAATTTATCTTCACCAATTACAAATAATATATAGTATTAATTAAATCAATAAAAACTGATATAGGAACTGTACGAGTGAACCGCATTTAAGTCTTTCTCTAATTTTAATATACTATTATAATTTATATCAAAAATCAAAATGTTGGAACTACATTTCAAAAAAGAAAATAAAAAGAAACGCATTTATGGGTTGATTGAAATAAAGGTAAACGGTGTAATTCCACGTGGCGAGGGTGGGAAGGACTAGGTTGAAACCTAGAGTTGGGGTGGGGTCTTTGGAACGTTGGACTGGGCGGCAAGATCTGGATTCTATTATTATTTGAGTTGCTTTTTATTGCTTTTTATATGCTTTTTTATAACAAATTTTTTGGGCGGGCCTCCGAATATACCATTAATCTATGCTATTTCAGAATGATAACCTCTAATTATGGGACGACTGATCTACTATTATGTTTCAGTTACACTCAAATCCGAATTAAATATCTATTTGTTCGTTATTAAATTAGCTGCGTTTTAACGGAAATAAATCAAATTTACAAAGCAATGAATTAATTATTATGATTATGATGATGATGAGTGAGGAGCAAAAGTAGAGCACTCTTGCGATCATCATGATGTTGCCTAATTGCACCATTTAGTGGTCCTTGCGGCCACAAACAATCTATGTTGGATCTAATGGAGCGTGGTTTTTCCTTTAATCAATTCATCTCTTTACTAATTAATACTACAATACAATTATTAGAGCATCCACAACGGACGTCGAGCGCCGGGGTCGACGCCACTGTGGGTGCTTCGACCCCGTCGAGGTTGAGTGCAAGGTCGAAGGTTGTGTCGATTTATCGACACCGCCTTTGACTTCGACGATGCAGCAACATGGGGACATGTGGCGTGTCCCCATTGGTCCGTGCAATTTTTTTTTCTGATTAAAAAAAAATACAGCAATGACTATTAAATATTTCAACGACTAAAAATGCAGTAACGGCTAAAAAATAAAAATTTTCACTATATATATCCTATCATTATCCATTCATTCTCCACACTAATTCCCTTCTTCATCCATTCATTCTCAACCAAAAATTACAATCTACATATCTTATTTCATGCAAAAAAATGGCTGACGAGCAGTTCAATTCGTGGTACCAACAGTATTGCGCTGGAAACCCACCGAACCAACCTTTCAATCCAGCGAATCCAACTCCCAATCCGGCGAATCCAAACTCCCAATTTCCCCCTTATCCCAATTTCGGCCAATACTCGGCCCCTGTCGGGTTTGCACCTTTTGCGCAGGCGCCGGGTTTCTCCCAGTCCCCCCCGTCGATGGGGTTCTCCCTATTCCCCCAGTCTCCGAGGTACTCGTCATTCCCCCCCGTCGACTGGGTTCTCGCAGTCTCCGGGGTACTCCCAATTCCCGCCGTCGACTGGGTTCTCGCAGTCTCCGGGGTACTCATAATTTCCGTCGTCTTATGGCTACTCACAGTTGCTGGGGTACTCTCAATTCCCCCCGACATCCGGGTTCTTCCAGTTCTCCACACCGCCGTCGAAGACTGCTCGATTCAGACGTTTCAACCTCAACGACGACAATGACGATGTTGAGGTGGAGAAAGAGGAAGAGGAAGAGGCATACGAAGATTCCCAACAAGAGGAATCAGAGGAACGCTAGCCAACACCATCGCCCCGCCGCAAGGGGAAAGCTCCCGCAAGCTCAAGCACGACCACTTCTCCGGCCAAGGGGAAGGAAAGGGCACGCCGCAGCAGCAAACAACCCAAAGACTCAAACACTTTATCGAAGCCACTGCGAGGTCCTAACTACACACCCACTGATATTGAATTCCTCGCACGGTGCTACATTGATTTCGGGCTGGACGCAGTGACCAACAACTACCAAACCTCGGCCAAGTTCTGGGAGAAATTATGCAACCGCTTTAACCAATTCATAGCTCCCGCCGCACCAAGAGAAAAGGATGCGATGAAGAGCGCATGGGGTCGCACCAAGAAATAGATACAGAACTTCGCCACCATCTACATCCAAGAAGAAGACCAGCTCGGAAGCGGGCAGAACGACCTCGATCTGTACACAAAGGCCCAGGATGTGTACACCACTCGGTACAGGAAAGAGTTCCCGTATAGGACTGCGTGGGAGCTCTTGAAGCATATCCCGAGTTTTGCCAACCCAAAGGCCAACAGCTCCAAAGCGGATGCGGATAAATGAAGTCGGCGAGTATACTTCGTCTGCTAGCGGCACCGCATCCACCACATCCGCGAACGAAACAAACACGATGCAGGTTCGTCCCGAAGGAGTGAAAGCTGTGAAGAAGGGAATGAAGGGCAAAGCGGCGGCAAGGGAGGCAGTGGCAAGAGAGTTGACATCTGTAGCCGAGAACTTCGCAGCGGAGACCCAGTCAGCGAGGGAGAGGTGGGCGTATGGTGTATATATTATAGACACGTCAAAGTTTACTCCAGAACAAAAGGATGCGCACGAAAAAGTTGTCCGCAAACTTGCAAAGGAATTTCAGTGGGAGTAATTGCCCTAATTTATTTTCTTAATTATTGTAATTTTTTTAATGATTGTATGTTTAATTTTTTTAAATTCAATAAAATTGTCATTTATTAATTTTTGAATTTAATTAAGTATTTTTTATACTCCCTCCGTCCCGAACTCCCGCATTTAAAGCCCTGTTTGTCCTCTAAAAACTGTCCCACATTTAAAGCCCTACTCTGCTTTTTGGACGTATTTACCCTTCAACTTTATTTAAAACAACTACCCATTGCCACCACTTACCCCACCCCAACTTAATTAACTTTTCTAATTAATCACTAATCCTAAACAAAAAAGGGACCCCACCAATACATAATACACTCTCTCTCTCATTCTCTCTGTCTGGTTCATATGCTCTCTCTCACTCGATCTAAACCCTAATTTTTCTCTCCGCCGCTCTTCCAGAAATTGGGCATTTCGATTTCCTCTCTCAATCTCTCTCTCTCTTTCTCTCTCTCTCTCTCTCTCTTGATCTGTCATACACTCTCTCTCTCTCTCATTCTCTCTATCTGGTTCATATGCTCTCTCTCTCTCACTCGATCTAAACCTTAGTTTTTCTCTCCGTCGCTCTTCCAGAAATTGGGCATTTCGATTTCCTCTCTCAATCTCTCTCTCTCTCTCTCGATCTGTCATACAATTTCATCTCTTAGATGAATTCTCCTACTGAAATCCAATCAAATTGTAACGAGCTGGTTTCTCAAACCACTCTCGATTCTGAAATTGGGGATTTTTCTGTGACGCCGGCCAACCTCGCAGGTTCTCCACCAGGTGGGTGGATCTTCGACACCGAGTGGTATAAAGCATGGTTGCCTGATTTCCTCGAAAGGAGGAAGGCCCGAGATGCGAAATTGGCCGCCGGATCTGCCGTAGGTGGTTCATTGGTGCCGGAGAACTCCATGGGTGAGGCCGATTCCGATATTCCACCATCGAAATTGGGGATTTCCGAGTTTGGTGCTCCGCCTCGATCTGAGTATGTGGTGGATTGGCTGCCACTCGATGACACGGAGCTGACGGTGGCGGACAACGAGTATGATGATGATTCCATCATGATGATGCCTAAAACTCAATCCCCGTCGCCTGAGATCGATCAATTTCTTGCGAATGAGGTGATTCTGTTCTAATTTTCTACTTCTGTTCAATTTATTGCGAATGAGGGTGGGTTGGTGATGCCAATTATTGTTTCTGTTATGATTGATGGATTATGTGATGGGCTGGTGATGCCAATTATTGTTTCTATTGTCATTGATGGATTATGTGATGGGCTGGTGATGCCATTTATGGTTTTTGTTGTGATTTCTGATGCTTGATGCAAACTGATGATGATGCATCTTCTCTGATTAATGAAATTGTTGCGGCATGATGCATATTTACTTGATGATGATGCATCTCCATGTGATGAATGAAATTGATGCTGCATCTTCCATATTTACTTGATGATGATGCATCTCCCTGTGATGACAATGCTCTGAGGGAGTCTTGATGCCTTAATTATGCCACCACTAGCTATTCCTAGTTTTGGAGGTTGAGTTAGGCAGGTTGTGGATAACTAAAACTAAATGATGTATTCAGTGATGCCTTCATGCATGCTAATGTGACTGAATTTTGTGATTTGTTTATGTAATTGCCTTAATGATGCCACCACTAGATCATCCTAGTTTTGGAGGTTGAGTTAGGCAGTTGAGGTTAAAGTCAATGATGTAAATCATAAAGCTGATACAACTCAATCAAACAAATAAGTCTAAAATCAGTCCCAAAATAGCAAACATAAAGTCTGTGATGCATTCCTAGTATAGCTGAGACTAGTTTGGCAAAAAACAATTTACATTCCAAAAATTCTCCTACACGAGTCACATATGTTTGTTCCTGTAAACTCCCACAAAAAACTGACAAATATATGAAGTCAAAGTTGGATTCCATCAAACAAGACAGCTCCTGCTGCATCTATTATAGGCCTTGATAATGCATAGTTGAACATGATTTTTGGAATGTATCTCTTTGATTTACAGCTCCTATGTGGTTCAGCCTTCCCTGCCACAAGGTAGTATCTCTCTTTCACTTTTGCTAGATAGAACCACTTCTCATCAATGTGTATTGTGTTATACATGGATTGGAATTTGAATACACCATTTTCTGAGGGAGAACAGAGCTGACTAAGACTCCACCTTAGTCTACACAGTTTGTTCTTCTCTGTTAAGTATGGCTTGATGGCAGAGGTGTGTGGTTTGAGTTTTCAGCCTTTACATGTCTATGAACTGTAGACTTGCTAATGGCAAGATTTTTTGCCATAATCCTAAGTGAAGTTCTCTGACCCAGAGGCAAATTCTTAACTTTCTCTACATCTAATTTCTATTTTTGTATTGCTTACCTCTTATTTTTTTATTGCAGATTGATAGGAACTCCAAGTGATATTTGAGCCAATGCTGCCTGCCAAACCCTCCATACAGTTTTGACATTGATGTGGAATTTGGCTGCAGCTTCTTGTTTTGCCCCATACTCAAGCTTCCATCACAGCTATGTTGCAGTAACCATTGAACAATTGTATTCTTGCCTTCATTTGTCAGTAGAAAATGACATTGTAGTTTGTCTTTAATTTTCTCTAGTTGTGTAGTTGAGAGCCTTGAATGAGCTCAGGATTTTCTGTATTTATTGCTGCTAGAGTGGTGTTAGGTAGAGTGAAAATTTCCCTCCTTGATAATTCGATCAAATCAGTGTGCACTTTTAACATTAGTTTATGAATGAAAGTGATTTTTGGCTCCAAATGAAATCTGATTTGCCTCCAAAATTCCTGCAGCTTCACTTTGCATTAATTACAGCAGTTTTTTATTCCTTTGCAATGCATATTCCTTTCAATGCATATTCCTGCATCAGATTTTTATTCCTTTACATGACTGTTCTAATTTTCTGCTTTTGTTGAATTTATTGCGAATGAGATGATGTCTTTGATGTAAAATACCTCACTGACCACAATTTAACTCTAGCAAAAAATGACAAAAAATGGACAAAATCGAATAACAAATGGCAAAAAATCAAACAACAAATTTAATTCAACAATTTAATTTAATGACAAAAATGACATTAATGTAATTCTTGTGAAATTTATCGACAAAATTAATTTTATTAATCGAGAAATCGTTCTTCCGAAATTGCATAAGAAGCCATGCATCACACTCTATTTATTTCATTGTAACACCCTTTTTCTAACTCCCTAATTAGCAAAAGTAATCACATGTCATTAGCACTACCCTTTTTGTCCACCCACTACACTTTATCAGCTTTTCTTGGTTTCCGTTTCAGCACTCAAATGGGGCTATAAATGTGGGACGGAGGGAGTAATATTTATTACAAATAAAAAAATAATAACAAAATAAAATCTATTCAATCATCGCCAATGATTATAGACTTAGGTCTTACTCAACCCCACCAATATGGAAAATACAACCTAGGTCTTACTCAACACCACCAATCATTGAAATCACGCTTCCCGGCGATCAACCTTGGTCTTACTCAACCCTGTGAATGCTCTTAGACTGGACACATCGGTTGTATCGTCGGCCGGCTTGAGACAGCCGCGTCGGCGAGACACCGCGGTGCAGCTCTGGAAAGCTCGAGACAGTCCCGCCGCGTTGAGACAGTCTCGATACGGCGCGTGCGAGACACACTCTCGACATTTTTTTTAAATACGGCGCGTGCAAGGCACGCGCCTGACCAAAAAAATAAAAATAAAAAATAGGTGTGATACCCCGAATTTTTAAACCTTTAGAAAGTGTTTAATTAACCGAGTAAATTAAAAGATGAGAATTTAGGAATAAATTTTTTCTTTTCTAAACGAAGAGAAATGAGTAAAACGTTTAAATTACCTTGTGAGTTTTGTGTGAATTTATCTGCTTTATTTATCTGAGATGATGATGATGTGATATACTTGTTGAGTTGTTTATGTGAAAATGAGTATGAAAAGATTTTTTAGAAAAAAATCCCGAAGAGTTTGCTTGATTGAGATAGCATAACGTTAATCGTCGAGAAATATATTTACGCCGATGAACTTAGAATATAATTGAATTAGAATCTTCGAACTTAGAATTTCTTTTAAGATCACTGAGATAGGGTAAGAACTTATCCGAGAATTGAGAAGAGTAATGAGGAGTTAATCTTTAAAGGATTAATAAACGGATTAAGAAGCCGACTAATTTTCCTTTTGAAATTTAAAAGACTAAATGATCGAATTCGTTAAACCTTTTAATTGAGACGTGAAATAGAATTGAGATGAGTTAGTGTCAAAAGTGAGACGAGAAGAGGTTAGACCCGTTTATAATATAAAAAGAAATTAATACGAATCGTTTTATCCGGAAAACCTTTACGACCGGATAATTAACACCCGTAACGACACGACGAAGACACGTGTCACACACCTCTCACTCCCTCACGCCACCTCACTCTTCCTCTCACATCACTCCTCAATTTCCAAGAATTAATGCCATAATTATGTCTTATGCATGGCATTACCTAAAGTGCATGCAAACTACATCAAATCATCCATCCATCAATCACCTTAGACAATTTCAACTTCCAACAATTCACTTTATTCCTTTTGTTGGATTTCAAATTCCTACATCTAAGACAAAGAAAGAAGACTTAATCATCTAAACATCTCTCCCTCTCTCATTCGAAAATCTCTCTCTCTCAAACAACAAAGAAGAACTCTCAATCTCTCCAATCTCTCTCAACTCTCGGCATTCTCTCTCTCTCACACATACTTTGATTTTTCTTACATGCAACCATGTATTCAAGCTCCTCATCCATGGAAATGAAGTAAAGTATCATTCTCCATTCATTCCATCCATATTCTCAAGAAAAGGTAAATATCTTTCAAGTTCTTGAAGTTAAATTCAACAATCATCCAACACTTTCTTCATTTTGATTCTTAAACCCAAAAAGGAATGGATGATTAATTCCATGTTATTCTTTTTCTTTGAGGATTCAAGAAGACTTCCTTCTTCCCTTCAAGTCCAAGCTTTGAAGCTACAAATTTCATTCATTCCAATTCCAAGAGCCAAGGAGAAGAATTCCTTTTAAATTAAAGTATGGTATTCATTTGATTAGTTGTAAATGTGTATATCCCTAAGTCCTAAAAGAAAGAACTATGCATGCATGCTATTTAAATTATGTTTAGGCAAACTTAGGATGTGCATGTGATAATCGAGTGAGAAGAAATCGTTAGGAGAATCAAACGTTAGTTTTAATCGGTGAGTTAAGAGAAGAAAAAGAATTTAAAACCCTAAAACTATGATGAATGCCGAAATTTTTAGGAAAAATAGGAAAGTGTGAATTCTTTGAGTTATTGTTGTTTTGATGCTTGATTTGTTATTTTTATCATGTTGAGAATGAGATTATATACATGAAAAATTGAGAATTAAGATGCACAAGAATGTGCATGTGTGCCGTGTATTTTTGAAGAAAAAGAAGAAATTATTTTGATGATTTTATTGATGAATTGAGTGATGTTTTGATCAATGAGATGATTGTATGTTATGTTAATATAATCATACATGTGTTAAGTTAAGGAAATGAAATTGCATGTTGAAGTTTTTAAAAGAAATTAAATGTGAAAATGTAGAAAAGATTGAATGTTTAAGTGTTACAATGTGTATGTATGAATACTAGTTTAAGTTATGAATAAAGATAGAAGTTTTTGATAAAAGATTGAAGTTTAAAAGCTTTAATTGATTAAAAGATGAAAAATGCATAAAAAATATGTTAATAAATTTTCTTGTATTAAAAATTAAAGACTTGAATTTCTACTAAACTATAACAAAAAGATCTTTTATAATTTGACTAATAAAATGAACTAGTTAATAAAAATATTTATTAAAGAGATAAGTAAGAAATGGCTTAAAGATTAAAGACAAGAAAAGAAGAAATTATTAAAGAGATAAGTAAGAATAAAGAAAACCGAGTTTAAAAAGAATTAATCGAGAAGAAACAAAAAGGAAGTTCTAATCGAGTAAAGAAAAGATGCTAGACAAATTAAGTTAGATACTCGTATAAGTTAATCAAGAAATTAATGATAGAATAAGATGTCGAGTAATAAGTTGAAAGAAGTTAATTAAATAATTAATTAGGTACGTTGTTTTCAACCAAACAAATTAAAAATAAACCGAGAAAAATTACCGAGTGAATAATTAGAAAAATAATAGTCGAGTTAAGAAAAGAGAATCGAATTAGAAATGAATAAGAAATTCTAAATTCATAAGAGTTTAATAAGAAAATTGTTAAAAAAGTAGAAGTTATAAATACCTCTTAAGATAACGAATGTAGAACAAAGTGTTGTCTATAAATAAGAAAGATAGAATAAATGGTTTGAGCCTTCATAAAAAGAAATGCATAATCAAGTTAGGTTTTAAGATCTAAATTAAATGATTGTTAATATATCTTGAAATATGATTGATTTAATTGAATTCCTTATATGATTAAATAAGTGTCTAAATGCATGATTTTGGTTATGATGTGAAAGTTAATTGAATTATTTTGTATGCAAAATGGTTGAATGATTGATTGATAAGTCGAGAATCAAATGAAATCTTTGAAAGAAAGCTCGAGTAATAGAATGTAGACGATGACGTTATTAATTAGAACGAGAAAAGCGTTAAGACGTTGAGTAGTAATGTTAACCAATTCAAGTAGAGTTAAAGGTTTAAAATCGAGAACGCGAAATCCCTTAGAAAGGTTAAGCGAAGAGAGAATCGACTCAAATAGAAGTCCTTCAGTTAAGTCCAATGCCTTTGTATCCATAATGTTGCGTATCTTATTTTTCCTATCGATTGAACTGTGAAGGATCGAGCCGAACGGATCATTGAGCGAGGACAAATAGCCCTAAACCACCTAGCTAGTTCTTCGGAAGTTAGGTGGGCTTTTCTGAACCAAAACTATCGATGAAAATTAGTTATACTATTGAGTATTACGATATGATTTTAAATGTGATTGACTTGCCGTTTTTATTGAAGTTTGGTATGTGTTATCATCTGTTTATATGAAAATGTTATTATCCTGTGAAAGGCAGGAACCCACGTGTGGTATATGTTGAGGTGACTGTGAGCCTTGCTTCGGTTAGGCCGGTCACAGTGCTCGAGAAGAAGGCCTACTTCTCGGCACAGTGAAATTGTTTGTGACGGATGATACATACTGTTATATTATATGATATTTGACTGCGCAGTCTGTTTAAAAGAAAATGTTTTTAACATGCACAAGTAAAACTGTTTTTAAAACTGCTTATATACTTGTGATGTTCGGCAAGGCAAGTTCAATTGTTATAGCTTTAAGAAGCATCTTTATTCAAATGTTTTGGCTTGTGTTCACTGAGTACGAAGTACTCAGCCCTGCGTGTGTTTCTAAACATGCAGGTTGACTGGATGGTGATGGCATGGATATTTGGTGGTGTGGTTTGGTTCTTTTGGTTGAGTCTAGTTGAATATCAGATTGGCATTTGTACGTCTTCATACGTGCAGATGTTGGGTATTGATGCAAGTTTCCGCTGCAACCCTTTTGAATTGATGTCTGTTGATGCTAATACTTTGATTCTCATGTTTTTGATTCCGAGTGTTGTGCTCGAAGACCTTGAAAGTTTGTTAACTTCTTAAACTACTCGATTTGTAATTCCGAGCGATGGGCTCGTTAACTTGAATTGTTGTTGATCATGATCCTTTAACTTGATATATATATGTATGTGAAATCTCTTGTTGTTGGAACTCTATCTCCCATCAGCATGAATTACTTATATTAGATTCCTGTTATAAGTGAATTTGAGTTGTTCGGATGCTTATTTCTTTATGCTTTTGGAAACCTAATCCGATTGTTTTATCTTCCATCTTTGTTTCCCCGAGCATGTTCCCTTTGTTTGAGTCAGTTGTTAGTTGTTTAGGTTTGTTGTGTTCGTAAGTCGCACCTCGAGAGCCGGGGCGTGACAATAGGCAACGGTTATATTGTTTCCAACGGGTGTTTAAACGACTACTTTAGCCGATTTTTAATTTTTTTATTTTTTATTCACACCTATAAATACCCCTCTTAATACCACAATTTTTTCTACACCAAATTCATCTTCTTCCTTAGTTTTCTCTCAATTTTTTCGCCAAAAAAATGTCTTCGTCGTCCGACTCCTCAACCGGCTACTTTTTTCATGGCACCGACGATGAGATTATGTCGATGGTGATGAACCTCCAAGCTGCTGCTGCTCGACTCTTTGCCTCCAAGAAAAAAAAGAAGGTGAAGAAGACGGTCATACACCGCGATCGGGAGGTGACCCTGCAACAGTTGATGGCCGACTACTTCAACGATAACCCGACGTACGGCCCAACATTTTTCCGCTGGTGTTTTCGGATGCACAAGCATCTGTTCTTGAGGATTTGCGAGACGTTGGAGCAGAATGTGCGGTACTTCCAGCAGAAGCAAGATGCAACCAGTAAATTGGGCCTCACGTCTATGCAAAAATGCACAATGGCTTTTCGCCAACTTGTCACCGGTGGAGCGCTAGATACATTCGATGAATACTTGAAGATCGGCGATAGCACCGGCCGTCATCGAGCTATTCGATGACTTGTATTTGAGGAGGCCAAATGCTCAAGACACCGCTCGTGTGCTGCGGATGCACGAGGAGAGACACGACTTTTCGGGGATGCTCGGTAGCCTGGACTGCATGCACTGGGCGTGGAGGAATTGCCCGAAGGAGTGGTCGGCTGCCTACACACGAGGAGATATTGGCGTGCCTTCCTTGATTCTTGTGGCTGTGGCGTCTCAAGATTTATGGATCTGGCACGCCTTTTTTGGAGTAGCCGGCTCCAACAACGATATCAACGTCCTCAATCAGTCGCCCTTATTCGAGGACATGCTTGAAGAACGGGCTCCGCCGTGCCAATTCATGATGAACGGAAAGCCCTACGACAGTGGTTACTACTGAACCGATGGGATATACCCAGATGTTTTTTGGAGCCGATTTGGGCCGGTTGACGAGTAGGATATTTTTTATTTTTTAAATTTCAATTAATGTAATGTCTTTATTTGTTTTATTTCAATTAATGTATTGTACTCCCTCCGTCCATTTTTTTAAAGCCCTATTTACTGCTAGGCACGGAGATTAAGAAAAGCTGAAAAATTGAAGTTAGTGGAGTTAAGGTCCCACTTAGTGGGAGTGGAAGAAGTGGATTGGAAGTTAAAATTATTGTAAGTGGAATAAGGGTCCCACTTATTGTGAGTGAAAAAGATAAAAAAGAGTTAAAGTTGTTGTGAGTAGAATAAGGGTCCCACATATTATGAGTGGAAGAAGTTGGATGAGAGTGGAAGTTGCAGTAGGTCCCACTTGATGTGAGTGGAAAAAAGTAAGTGAGGCTTTAAAAAATAAACAGTTCTTTATGAGCAAATGAGGCTTTAAAAAGTGGACGGAGGGAGTACTAGTTATTTGTTTAAATTAATGAAAATTTCAATTTTTCTTATTAAAATTAATGTAAAATACAAATTCAGAAATTAGATAGAGACACCTCTTAGAGACAGTTCTACTGCAGCTCACTATCTTTATCTCCAAAAAACTTTTAGAGACATCCTTTAAAGACACTACCATTGCAGGTAGTTTTGGTATACAGATAAAGTGAAACAAAAGAACAATATTAACAATTCCTACTACAAAATCATGGTTTGTTAATATTTTTTGAATATCATGAGTTATCTATTTTAATCACCACCGATATGTTGTTAAGTAGTATTCCTCACTTATTTAATGGTGATAGATCAAGGTTCAATCCCCAACTGAAAAAAACACTAAAATGTTCGAAATATTCAAATAACGTTCTTAGGATTCGCAATTTAATATGCATATTTTCTTTTCAAAGATGGGAAGGTGTGATAGAAATGTAGGGTTATAACGTTACGCAATTAACAAAAAAAGATTTTGCATACAAACTCATATCATTGCGTAACGTTATAACCCTACATTTCTAAGTATGCTAAGTCGTGTATGCATGGTTAGCATACATGACCAGTTTAGGTCGTGTATACTGGTCGTGTATGCTAGTCGTGTATGCATGACCATATTTGATCATTTTTCAAAAAATGGCTATATTAACACTTTTCTTTTCAGGGGTGGCTATATTTGCACTTCTCCCTTAAGGGTAATATAGATATTATGATTACTTCCTCATTTAGTGGGATACCTGGCTTAATTTTAGATACTATTTAATTAGATAATGAATGGATATAACGGCTTTCTTCAGTTTTATAGACGTGTAATTAGTTTTTTTTCCCTAACTTCCTCAATCCTCATTTCTTTTCGGTTTTTTGCCACTTAATTTCCTCCTTTTGTTTTACATTTTCTTTTCTTTATTTGTTGATAATCTTAATCTCATATGTTTATTTGGTATTTGAATGTAATTAAATTAAAAATGTTGCTTATTTACTATATAAATAATACTTAAATAAATTATTATTGTTGCTTATTTACTATATAAATAATGCTTAAATATATTATTATTGTTGCTTATTTACTGCTGTATATAAACTTTATAAATGATTTAGTTTTTATCTGTAATTAAATAAGCTTTTTTATATTAATTTTATGTATGTGGTATTATATGCAAACAAACATTATAATTTAAGCAACATCGATAGTATTACACATGCATCATGCATATTAGTACGGAAACATACTATCGCATTATCGAAGATTTCTTTCGGGAATAAATTAGTAGAGTATAAATTGCATAAATGTATTATATTTATTGCTTATTTACTATATAATTATTGCATGTATAATATACATATTTATTCAAGATGGAAATTGCTTAATTTTTTTTAGAAGAAATCACTGCTTAAATTTATTACACATAATGCTTATTTTAAATATATATATATTGCTTACTTACGGTTTTGATATCCTAGGCGCCTCTTTTAAGCGACTGGCGTGAGCGCCTCGCAATTCCATTCTTCCTTCTCTCGCTTCCTATTGCCATGTCAGCATTTTAATTTGTTTTTAATTTTTTCTTTCCGCTTTTCTGTCACCACTTTTTTCTCTCTCTTACCACTTTTTCCTGTCTCCACGGCTCACTTAAATACGATATGATTTAAAGGGTGGTTTTTGAAGATTTCAAATGAGGATTGAAGCAGAAACAGAGATGAATTCAAGGGGTGGTTCATCCACTTCTTGATCATGTTTTTCAATATTTAATAAAAATAATCACAATTTCTTTTAGTAAACAGAATCATCTGGGTTGGATCCGGTGCGTGACTGCGTGTAACTACTGAAAATAATCAAAATTCATACTCATGTTCAGATGCTTATCTCCATTAATGCACCATTAAATTCAATTTAATATTTCAAGGGATTTGATCAGCAAATTAGATAATTTGCATCCACAGTCGTCCATCCATTTCTTTGTCCGGGTTCTAGATCTGTGCCTCCAATTTAAATTTCAATTATTATCACACGAAAAAAGAAACAAGGGTGAGGAATAGAGTTTTGAAAGATTTTATATACTACTCCCCCCGTCCACGAAAAAGTGCACTGTTTACCCTCTTTCTCTTGTCCACAAAGAAGTGTACTGTTTTGCTTTTTATACCATCATACCCTTCTCTCCTTAATTTATTTACATGAATTGCCACTTATGGACCCACCACTACATCTAACTTAATTACCTAACACACATAATTAACCACTAATTATGTTACTGCCCAACCCCACCAGATTTATTACAAACCCTACTCTCTCTCTCTCATTCATGTCTGCCGTCTTCACCTTATTTCCCCCAATTTACTGAAACCCTACTCTCCCATTCCATTTCGCCGTCTTCACCTTATTCCCCCAATTTGCTGAAACCCTACTCTATCACTCTCTGTCGTCTTCACCTATTTCACTCTCTTTCATTCTCTTCGATGGAGAATTCACGCTCACCGAAAGGCCATGAGAATCTTGAATACCTAGATTCATCTCTCCATCTCTCTGATTTTCCGACCCCAATCGCCACTCATTTCTCTCCAATACCGGATTATTCATGGGAGTTCTCCCCTGATTCGGCGGAGATAGTGCCGGAATCCATATTGCCCAACGTGGGCTCGGAGACCTGCTTTCCTCTATCACATTTGGCGGCTCCTCACGCTGCATATTCGCCGTCGATGGTGCCGGAATCGTCAATCCCCGCCGCGACCTCAGAGAGCTGCTTTGCCCTCTCCGATTCGACGCCGGCCTAGGGTGATTCCTTGGTGCCTGAAACGAGTTCCATGGTTGGGGGTGATTCCTTTGTGCCTGAAGATGAATCCATGGTCCCTGAAACTGAGCTGTCGTCCGAATCTCCATCGATCTGGGCAGGAGAATGGTATATGCGCGAGGATTGGTATCTGCGCATGCTAGGGCTTTTTGTCCCTAGTGTGTTGAAACTCCTGAGTCCAGGTTATCTCGTTCTAATATTTGGGTTTATTTTTGATGTGTTGAACATGATACTGCATTTTATTTAGCTGGTTGGGTGGCAGTGTGTTGCCTTAATTCATGATACATGTGATGATTTGAGGTTTATGTGGTTAATTGTGTCTTCCTTGGGCTGGTGATGCCACTGTGTTGCCTTCATCTATGATTTGACCATGATACTGCACTTGATCTACTTTCACAGTGGTTAATTGATGGTTTATTTTGGCTGGTGATGCCACTGTGTTGCCTAAATACATGATGTGAACTTGATACTGCACTTGATTTACTGTCTCTGTGGTGAATTGTGGTTTATTTTGGCTGGTGATGCCACTGTGTTGCCTTCATCTATGATTTGAACATGTTACTACACTAGAAGATTTGAATGTGGTGAATTGGGGTTTATTTTGGCTGGTGATGCCACTGTGTTGCCTACATACATGATGTGAACATGATACTACACCTGATCTGTATAGCATGTCCCTGTCCTGTGACTCTTTTCCTGTCTATTTGATGCCACCACTAGGACTTTTGTGTCCTGGTTTAGGAGGTTGAAAGTAGTCATGGATAGTAGTCAATGATGCAAAATGATTATCATTGGATAATGCTGAGACTAAAACCAACACAAAATCCCTAGTTTACATTCCAAACAACTAAACACATTCTCCCATACAGTTGTTTGTGGTTGTAAACTCTAGCAAAAAGCTTAAATACATAACACCTACTCCCATAAGTAAAGTTGCTGGACTCCCTCACTTATTTCTTCAGCTGCAATTCTTGAATCTTCACTGGTTTCTTGTGAGAAAAGGTAGTCCAAGCTTTCTTCTACAAGCTTGTCATCCACTTCCAAACATTCAGGCAAAATGCCAAGCCTCTGTAATCTCTCCTTATTCATATGAGGGATCTTGTAGTTGTTGTTGCCCTTCACCTTAATAATCTCATGATAGCAGCCTTGTAAAGTCAGAAAAACATTGTTCAATTTTGCTGGTTCATACTCCTCAAATGCAGTTTTCACATTAGTGATCAATTCTTCTACACAACTTGCTGGCTTCTCATTTTTAATAGATTGAATAGATCTAAAGAACCCAAGATCATTTACATTTGTGTCAGGGCTGTTTGATGGTTGGCATATCAGCTTGATGTTAAATCCATCTGATGTGGCAGCTTTTATGAAATCTGGATCATCCATCTTGATATGTGGCTTTGCATTATCCTGTTGTATAAATATATGCCTGTTTGCACCCTCTGGCCACTTGGCCTTGATGATTGGTATCATCTGCATGATTAATGAAACATTATGCAAAAATCAAACCTTGCTGAGTAAATGGTGAATGGAACTGAATAAAAATCTGACCTTCTTGACTAAATGATGAATGTAACTACATTCTGATAGTGATTAGATTGGAAAAAAAAAAAAAAAACTTACCCAATTGATAAAGCAATCTTTCATTACCACTTGTGTGATTGCTTGAACTGGTTTTGTTTCCATAGTTCCCTTAACTCTGTTTTTAGAGTTTCTGAGTGCTGGTTGTTGCATTGTGAAGGGAAATATGCCAAATTTGCCATTAAATAAAACTGTCCCATGTGAATCAATTAAAGGTCTTGACACAACACTCAAAACCATGATTTTCTCGATGAATCTCTTTGATTTGCAAGTCCTGTGTGGCTCAATCTCATGTGGAAGAAGGTAGTATCTGCCTGAAACTTGGGTTAAATTGAACCACTTTTCATCCACATGTATAGTGTTATACATGGGCTGAAATTTGAATTTTCCCCCTTCACTTATTGGAGTCAGTTGACTCAAGCTCCAACGTAGTCTACACAGCATGTTTTTGACAGTGAGATATGGTTTAACTGCATTAGTGTGTGGCAGTAGCTTCTTCTCTTTAACCCATCTATGAATCAAGCTCTTACTCACTCCTAGTTTAGAAGACATCAATCTCAGGGAAGATCTCTTTAGAACGGACATGTTCTTCACTTTTTCAACATCAAGTACCTTTCTATCTTTATGTTTGACTCCTTTCTTCTTTGATTGCAGATGAATAGCTCTTCCTACGGCTTGTTGAGATGCTGCTGCCCTCCAAATGCGGAAGATAGTGTTGACATCCACGTTGAATAAGCTTGCCGCCTCTTTTTTTGCTCCATGACGAAGACTGCCATCACTACTATGTTGGTGTAGCCATTGGGCAATAGTATTCCTTTGATCATTAGTGAGATTTGGCTTAGAATTAGGTGCTGGCATGTTGTAGATTTTCTCCTGTTTTACTGCATAGCTGCTTGTAATGAATGCTGGTTCTCATTTATTGCTGTATTTATAGACTGATAGCTTCCCTCCTTTTTTTTGATCAAATCAAGAAGCTGTAAACAGGTTGTGTTAAATGAAAAGTTTCTGTTTTTGGAGCCTAAATCACTGTGTTTGCCGCCTTAAATTTTCAGAAATTTTAGTTTGCACCATTTACTGTTTTTGTGTTTAATTTGTGTTTTTGTGTTTAATTTTCTGTTTTCAGTAATTTTAGTTTGTGTAAAATGTTGTTCAGCCATAAAAAAAAATGCAGTTTATATACATGAAGGAGGAAAAAACCGAAAAAAAAAAGTTAACACAATGTCAAAGTCAACACCCAAAACTTAATGAGGGATTAAGAAATTAAACAAGTTCATTACCAATACCCCTACTAGCCTACTTTTATCCCACTCATTACAACTTTATCAGCTTTATTAAAACTCGTGCCGAACAGTAAACGGTGCACTACTTCGTGGAAGGAGGGAGTATATAATAAGACGTGCGCAAAAATTTTGGTTGGGAGAAGGAAAGAGAGAGGTGTGAGCGGTGGTGACGATCGAGAAGTGAAAAAATTCGGTATTGGTGTGTTGGCCCATCCAGCCAGAGAAAAATCAATTCTGGAGTGAAATATTAAGAACATTTGATGAATTTTTCTAGGGTGGAATGGTGGGCGATTTTTTTGTGGTGGGATTATTGATTGCAAAATGGGTATGGGATACTATGTTTTATTTTTTGTTGATTCTAAGAGAGTACTTCACTGTTCATGAAAAAATGCTCTACTTATTCATTTTTATTTGTCTACATAGAAATGCCCTACTTCACTTTTTCCAATCACATCAAGTCACATTCATAACAACTTCCACTCACATTCTAATCCTTTCACTCAAAACAAGTGGAATCCATATTTCACTCACAATAATTTCGGAAATTCCATGCCGAGTTGACCATAAAAAGGTCGAGCTCCCAGATTGTGCCACGCGTATACCACCATCAGAAAGTCAAAACCACTCCTAGTTTAGCTGTAAAAAAAAAATATAAAATTGGCAGACGTCCACCCTAGTATTGCCATTAGCAAAAACTATATATTCATAGACATATTAATGTCGCCCGATAATTTATATTAATTTAAATGTTAATTATATAGTTTAACAATATTGGTTATGATTTTATTACATAAATTCAATTTTTTATATTTAAATTTCCTTTTCCAATGATACTTTTCTTTTATATGTATTTTATTTCTTACTATATACTTACTATTTTGAACTGTTTGGTCGAGGGTGAAGACACTGGGTCGATTCACCTTAACGTCTCCCTAATTTTCATTTATAATATATTTCGAATAAAAAAGTAATAGTTTTTCATTTTTGGATTAATGCAATTTTCGATTCGTATTTTAATTAATATAATTTTTTATTTTTTAATTAATGGATACATATGTTTTTGAAGGATTTGGTCGAAGATGAAGGGTTAAGGCCTTGGTGAAGGGCTAAGGGTTAAGGGTTTGGTGAAGGGTTAAGGGTTTGACAACAATGAAATATGTCGATCAAGACACTGAATCAATTAACGTTCACGTCTTGCTAATACTTAGTAAACGTTATTAGACTCGCTTCGTTAGGGTTCAATCAAAGTAAAACTCTGTCGATCAAGACACTTGCTCGATTCACGTTCACTTCTCGCTAATACTTAGTAAAGGTTATAAGACTCGATTCGTAAGGATTCAATCAAAGTAAAACTTTGTCGATCAAGACACTTTCCTTTCGCCAAAAGAGTTTGGTCGAGGGTGAAGGGTTAAGGCCTTGGTGAAGGGCTAAGGGTTAAGGGTTTGGTGAAGGATTAAGGGTTTTGGTGAAGGGTTAAAATATGTCGATCAAAGCACTGGGTCAATTAACGTTCACGTATTGCTAATACTTAGTAAAGGCTACTAGACTCGCTTCGTTAGGGTTCAATCAAAGTAAAACTCTGTCAATCAAGACACTTGCTCGATTCACGTTCACGTCTCGCTAATGATTAGTAAAGGTTTTAAGACTCGATTCGTAAGGATTCAATCAAAGTAAAACTCTGTCGATCAAGACACTTTCCTTTCGCCAGAAGAGTTTGGTCGAGGGTGGAGGGTTAAGGCCTTGGTGAAGGGCTAAGGGTTAAGGATTTGGTGAAGGGTTAAGGGTTTGCCAACATTGAAATATGTCGATCAAGGCACTGGGTCAATTAACGTTCACGTCTTGCTAATACTTAGTAAAGGTTACTAGACTCGCTTCGTTAGGGTTCAATCAAGGTAAAAACTCTGTCGATCAAGACACTTGCTCGATTCATGTTCACGTCTCGCTAATACTTAGTAAATGTTATAAGACTCGATTCGTAAGGATTCAATCAAGGTAAAACTCTGTCAATCAAGACACTTTCCTTTCGCCAGAAGAGTTTGGTCGAGGGTGAAGGGTTAAGGCCTTGGTGAAGGGCTAAGGGTTAAGGGTTTGGTGAAGGGTTAAGGGTTTGCCAACATTGAAATATGTCGATCAAGACACTGAGTCAATTAACGTTCACGTATTGCTAATACTTAGTAAAGGTTACTAGACTCGCTTCGTTAGGGTTCAATCAAAGTAAAACTCTGTCGATCAAGACACTTGCTCGATTTACGTTCACTTCTCCCTAATACTTAGTAAAGGTTATAAGACTCAACTCGTAAGGATTCAATCAAAGTAAAACTCTGTCGATCAAGACACTTTCCTTTCGCCAAAAGAGTTTGGTCGAGGGTGAAGGGTTAAGGCCTTGGTGAAGGGCTAAGGGTTAAGAGTTTGGTGAAGGGTTAAGGGTTTGCCAACATTGAAATATGTCGATCAAGGAACTGGTTCAATTAATGTTCACGTATTGCTAATACTTAGTAAAGGTTACTAGACTCGCTTCGTTAGGGTTCAATAAAAGTAAAACTCTGTCGATCAAGACACTTGCTTGATTCACGTTCACGTCTCGCTAATACTTAGTAAAGGTTATAAGACTCGATTCGTAAGGATTCAATCAAAGTAAAACTCTGTCGATCAAGACATTTTCCTTTCGCCAGAAGAGTTTGGTCGAGGGTGAAGGGTTAAGGGCTTGGTGAAGGGCTAAGGGTTAAGGGTTTGGTGAAGGGTTAAGGGTTTACCAACATTGAAATATGTCGATCAAGGCACTGGGTCAATTAACGTTCACGTCTTGCTAATACTTAGTAAAGGTTACTAGACTCACTTCGTTAGGGTTCAATCACGGTAAAAACTCTGTCGATCAAGACACTTGCTCGATTCACGTTCATTTCTCGCTAATACTTATTAAATGTTATAAGACTCGATTCGAAAGGATTCAATCAAGGTAAAACTCTGTCGATCAAGACACTTTCCTTTCGCCAGAATAGTTTGGTCGAGGGTGAAGGGTTAAGGCCTTGGTGAAGGGCTAAGTGTTAAGGGTTTGGTGAAGGGTTAAGGGTTTGCCCACATTGAAATATGTCGATCAAGACACTAGGTCAATTATTGTTCACGTCTTGCTAATACTTAGTAAAGGTTACTGGACTCGCTTCGTTAGGGTTCAATCAAGGTAAAACTCTATCGATCAAGACACTTGCTCGATTCACGTTCACGTCTCGGGGTTAAGGGTTAAGGGTTCAGGGTTTGCCAACATTGAACTCTGTCAACCAAGACACTGGGTTGATTAACGTTCACGTCTTGCTAATACTTAGTAAAGGTTAAAGACTCGATTCGTTAGGGTTCAATCAAAGTAAAACTCTGTCGATCAAGACACTTTCCTTTCTCCAGAATAGTTTGGTCGACGGTGAAAGGTTAAGGGTTTGCCAACATTGAAATATGTCGATCAAGACATTGGGTCAATTAACGTTTACGTCCTGCTAATACTTAGTAAAGGTTACTGACTCGCTTCGTTTGGGTTCAATCAAAGTAAAACTCTGTCGATCAAGACAGTTTTCTTTCGCCAGAAGAGTTTGGTCGAGGGTGAAGGGTTAAGGGTTTGGTGAAGGGTTAAGGGTTTGCTGTCGATCAAGACAGTGGCTTGGTTCACGTTCACGTCTCGCTAATTTTCTATTTTTTGTTCCTATATTTTTTCGTTTTTTCTTCTTCTTTGATTTTTCTTTGCTCGATTCTTTTCTCTGTTTTCTCTTCATTTTTGTTTTCTTCGTCAATTTTTTTCTTCATTTCTTTTAGTTTTTTCTTCTTATTATTATTTTTTCCTTTTTCCTTTTTTTCCTTTTTTTATTTTTCATTAGCAAAAACTATATATTCATATAGATATTAATGTCGTCTAATAATTTATATTAATCTAAATGGTAATTATATGGTTTAACAATATTGGTTATGATTTTATTACATAAATTTAATTTTTTATATTTAAATTTCCTTTTCCATTTCGTTTTATGTGTTAAAACTTTTAGTTTTATGTGTTAAAACTGAATTTCCTTTTTATTACTTTATTAGTTTTATTTGTTAAAACTTTTACAAGAATTGAAGGAAAATAAGAAAGACCAAAAATGAAGACTTTATTAGTTTTTGTTCATATTTTTATGTACCAACATCAAAATATAATTTTTTATTTTATTATTAATTTCTTGTTGCAATACAAAGGTTGGAAATCCGTATACCCTAGGGTTTAGGGTAACATATACCCTATACCCTAAACCCCAGAGTTTATGTAGTATATGAACTACACTTAACCTCTCATAAATATAAATTTCTCTCGAAAAATGAGATCACATTTTAAGCAATATCTTTATTAATTAAATTTTATACATAGAATATATTTTAATTTGGGGCGACATAGAATATATTTTCAATTTAACTCGACTAAGTAATTCGTGAAAAGAGTAGTGAGAATAAGTCGATTGATGTTAACAAGTAGCAATTGAGTCCGATTGAGGCATCCAATATAGCTTGATTAAGTGATCCGTGAAAGAGAGGGGTGAGATAAAGTCCATTGACTTGATAATCACTTATCAAGTCAATGTTCTTCTAGATCGGACTCAAGTATTATCGATTAACCTCGTTCGACTTAATTAAAGTGTTGATTGAGAAGAATCACTTAATCAAGTCAATGTTATTCTAGATCGGACTTGAGTATTATCGATTAATGCCGTTCTAGTTAATCAAAGTATCAAACTGTCGATTGAGAATAATCACCAACTCGAGTCAATGTACTTTTGGATCAACCTCAAGTTGTATCGATTCACGTCGTTCTAATTAATCAAAGTATCGATTGAGAAGAATCACTAAACCTTAACTTGTGAAACCCTAAGGGTTTGTGAGGGTTTGCGAGGGTTGTGAGAAAATTTTGACTTGGTGAAGTGATTCTTAACTTGAGCGAAGCTGATCAGTAATACCCAAGTCCGATCTAGAACAACATTGACTTGATGAAGTGATTCTTCTCAATCATCACTTTAATTATGTAGAATAACGTTATCGATAATATTTGAGTCCGATGTAGAAGTACATTGACTTGATTAAGTGTATTCTCAATTGCTACTTGTTGACATTATTCGTCTTTATCTCACCCCCTCTTCCACGAATCACTTAATCAAGCTATATTGGATTCCTCAATTAGACTTAATTGCTAGTTGTTAACATCGATCGACTTAATCTCACTTCTCTCTTATCGAGCTAGACTAAAAAATATTTTCTATGTCGCCAAAACTTAAAATATATTCTATGTATAAATATAAATTAATAAAGATATTGCACTAATTAAAAAAATTCAATCAATTATTCAAATTTAGAATCAAACATAATTAGATAATTTGATAATGAATTAAAAAATAGATAACTAAATTAATCATTCAAAATTACACAATTTAACAAACTAATTAAAAAAATTCAATCAATTATTCAAATTTAGAATCAAAACATAATTAGATAATTTGATAATGAATTAAAAAATAGATAACTAAATTAATCATTCAAAATTACACAATTTAATAAATTCGCGGAAATTGTTTTCTCAATTATTAAAAAATGGATTTTTTATATACATGGATTGTTTGTTATTCATGTGATCGTTTTAAACTATTCATTTTTATTTTTAGTTTGTTGTTTTTTTTTTGAGAATTAATTTGTTGTTTTGTTAAAGAAACGTATTCAACTTTCAATAACTTTTCTTTTAAACCTCTCTTTCTACTCCACAGTCATCGTCTTTTTTCTTTCATTTCATTTCTCTCTGTAAGTTCAATGGTGTCCGCAAAGGTATTTCTCTGATCTTCTCATTTCTAAACATCATCTCTCTTCTCAATTAGACATTTGATCCGATGGAAGAGGGGCCGTGACGAATTTTTCCGACGAATCAAAAAATTTATAATCATGAAAAATGGCGATGATAGGTTGTAGGTCCGTGCCTGGCCCGGCGCGGCGGCGGTGTCTACCTCCCCCTCTACCTCTCATTTCTCTCATAGGACTGTTCTCATTTCTTCTTTAAAAGTGAAGAGAAATCCTTAGTATAAGTTGAGAAATCTATACGTATAGATTCTCATGGGCGCTCAGAGCCACCATTGTTTCAATTTCTAATTTTGTATCAGAGTCGTTGCCTTCCGACATCGAGCGGTGGTGGTGGGAAGGGGTGGGAAGAAGAAGGGTAAGTGAGAGAGAACAGAGAAATAAATTTTTTTTTTGGTGAAGAATTGGAAAGTCTGTAGTGCGTATGGGGAAGCAGAAAGGTAAGCCCGACTTCTATAGTATAAGTGGTATTGAAGAGTGGTATGTGAAAAGGTATTTATTTGATTATGGTAATATGGAAATAAATTATCTAAAAAAAAAAAGAAATAAATTGATATTAAATAAATATTTTGTTTTTTCGGCTGGATAATATAACGCCGCAATTTGCTATAATGGAGAATATGGATTAATTAAAATTTACCTTAAAACCCTTGGACGAGATTATTTAAATTATCTAGATTTTCTTTACAATCTTATCAGCATTTAAATTTGAAATTTGAGCCGTAGATTTAGATTAAATCAATGGTCTAGAGAAAGTTACTAGTTAACTTATAGGAACTAGTTTTCAGGATCTTTATCCTAAAAAATGTGTATTAAGCTTCACCATAAATATATAAGTGATGGACGGTCAAGATCTGACACTTGTCAATCTAGGTTAATCCGTTGACTTTTCTGGGGTTTTTTTAGAACTTTTTTACTGTCAGGTCATATGCACCACAACATGTATTTATATGCTTCACATTGTATAATGAGATGCACCACTAAGTGCATTGAGATGCACCAATTTTTTACTTTCGTGTTTTTTTTATTGAAAATAAAAAAAATCACAGTGTGGTGTATCTCAGTACACTTGGAGGTGCATCTCAGTACACATGATGGTGCATCTAAAAAAAATAGTGAAAAAGAATATTAATACTGGTGCATCTCAATGCACTTAGTGGTGCATCTAATTATACAGTGCAGTGCATATAAATACACGATGTGGTGCATAGGACCTGACCTTAAAAATAAAATAAAAAATGAAAAAATAGAAAAAGAAATTAAAATCTGGTGTTGCATCTCAATACACTTAATGGTGCATCTCATTATATAGTGTGGTGCATATAAATACATGTTAAGGCGCATATGACCTGACCGTAAAAAAATAAAATCGAAAAAAAAGTCAACGGGTTTGATGCAGGTTTGATCCGGTCAAATCTGACCATTTTATTACTTCTAAATCTATGGTGGAGATTAATACACATTTTTCAGAATAAGATTCATCTTATTTCATTCTCCTATACAATATAAATGTACAAATAGTTTACGAAAGCTAAAAATTAATGATAATTAAACATAAAATATTACTCTCTCCATCCCACCAGACTTGGCCTATTTTTTTGGGTACATGGTTTTAAGAAGAAACAATTAAGAGTAGTAGATATGTTTAATTGAATTTTTAAAGTAAAAATAAAGTGGGTAGAGAGAGAGTGAATAGTGAAATAAAGTGAAATAAAGTGGGTAGAGAGAGTGGATGAATAGTGAATGACACAAAAAATGAGGTGAAAATGTATGATGAAAGGTGTAAATTGGATTGCTCAACAAATTAATTAGGCCCTAATTATCTCCTAATTATTTCAAAAAAATGAAACAAGACAAGAATTATAGGACAACCCAAAAAAGAATACTACATGCCAATAATAACGGGACAAAGGAAGTATATTTTTATTTCTTTTATATCCTGTTATACACTGCACATTTGTTAAAACTAAAAATCAATGAAACTTATGTCCCACCTATCAAACCTTATTCTAGGCGTAATCCCAATATATTATTAGGAGAATATCATGTGATATAGTTATAATAAATATTAAATTATAAATTTTGGCTCACCCTTTTAACAAATATAAATTCTGGACATTCTTTTGAATTTGGACCTAGATACCATTAACTCTCTTTCTCTCTCATTCAGATCCATCCCCAAACCTATTTTGATCCAATTACCCATTTAAGTTTACTGTATACCCTCCTTCTTTATATGCAATTCTCTCTCTCTCTCTCTCTCTCTCTCTCTCTCTCTCTCTCTCTCTCTTTCTCACACACATACACACACACACATATACATACACATGGGGCCACATATCTATGAAAAATTGAATCACATCTTCTCAGCTGCAGCTTCCGATATGTCCATCGTCTCCTACGACGAGAAGCACGGTGTCGCCGCCGGCCGCCGCTCCGACAACGAGGTGAGGTCGCTGCATGTGGCGTGGATGGCGAAGCACGGAAAATCGTACAATGCTTTGGAGGAGAGCAAGAAGCGGTTTCATATTTTGAAGGACAACTTGCGCTACATCGAGGAGCACAACGCGTTGCCCAACCGGAGCTACAAGCTCGACGCCAACCGGTTTGCCAATCTCACCAACGACGAGTACCAGAAGACTTATCTCGGCACCAAACCTGACTCCAGCCGCCGGCTTTCGAGGATGAAGAGCGATCATCGCTATGCGCTGAACGTCGGCAACAACTTGCCGGACTCCATTGACTGGAGAGAGAAGGGCACCGTTGTTGAGGTCAAAGACCAAGACGGCTGCGGTAAACTCTCTCTCTCTCTCTCTCTCTCTCTCTCTCTCTCACACACACACACACACACACACACTATAATTTTTTTGCAAGAGTATGATCTTTAGATTGTGAAATTGATTTCGTCGAAGGTGAAGCCGATATCACGGAGAAGCTCGAACTTGGGCTCGATGTTGGCATTGACATGCACGAAGAGGAGCTGCATAGAGGATTGGGTGATCATTTTTGCAGCGGCCAACTATTAGGCTGTGGGTAGCGGCGCGCTGTGCGAGCTTGCACTCCACTGCTGAGCGCCGAGCTCGCGAGCTCAAGCTCGATAGCACGAGCTCAAGATCTCCCATGCTCGATGCTACGTGGTGGCCGCTGGCATAGCCGTTGCAATCTCCAGCTGTCACCATTCAATTTTTTTTTTTATTTCAATTTACCACTATATATATTTACCGAGGTCTTGGCTCGGTGTTGGATCGACATCTCCTAAGACCCCATCGTAGCCAATGGCCAACGGATAGATTTGTATTGGCGCCGTATTTTCCACCGTTACCGCGAGCTCCGTCCCAAAAACTCATCGAAGAGGAACACGTCAAAGCTCCGCAAGCATTGAGATCGAGTGAAGATGGTCTTAATGGAATTCCAAAAGTTTACAAGGAGTGCGAGATGGCAAGTCGAAGCGGTGAGAGCAATGAGGACATTTTGTCCAACGCTCTCAATGTATGGCAAGACGCGAAGAAAGCTGCTTTCAAGCACTTGCCGACGTGGCGGGTAGTCAAAGATACGCCGAAGTTCGCCATGGTTTAGCATATCGAAACGGCGGTAAAGAGAACGAAGACGGGCGAAGATGGAGCTACACCACTTTGGCACATGATTCGACGGCAGGAAGCAATCCGAGCGGGAGCACACTGCGGTCCTCCACTCCACTTTCCGGCAGCGAATTTAGGTCGGAGCACTCTCGTCAGGTTGAACGGTCGATGGGTAGAGACAAGGCAAAGGCGGCGGCAAGAGGGAAGGGGAAGACCGGATCGAGTTCGGGAAGCGGTTCAGCATCGGAAAGTATACGAGAGAAATTTGTTCAAGCGGCTACGAGAATATCGCAGCAAATGGAAGAATTTACGAGGTAACAAGACTATCATATCATCACGAGAAGCACCGTCAATATGGCACCGGCCCAGAAGGAGTTCCACGATCGATGGGTCAAGGACTTTAAAAAGAAATATGGGTGGCCCTTTGATGATGAGTAGTTTAATGTAGTATTTTCATTCTATTGTAATGTAGTTTAGTATAATATTTTTATTATGGATAAAATGATTTTTTTTAAAAATTTCATCTTTAAAAAAAAAAAAGAAAATGGCGAGCTCACAACAATTTTGGCGAGCTCGCTAGTGCACTTCGTTTGGTGTGCGTGCGCTGGGCCCACCAAAAAGGGCAGTGAGCAAGCTCGCCAAGCTCGCCGCTGCAGAGAGCTTTATTTCCCGATCTAACACCGAACCTAATCCAATCATTAAATTCTTAGCTAGAATTATTGCAGTAGGACATTGGCTATGAGGATTTTTTTTGTGGTTGTTTGATCGAGTATAGTTGATAAAATGTGGTTTGTTCTTTCGTTTTGTCATTTTAATATTGCATTTACAATTCATGAAATCTGGGTGATATATATGACCTGATGGTCCCGATAACGAGTGATTGGTGTATGGGAGGGGGGGAATACACTAGTAGCAATTTTTAACTTAAAAACCTTTTTCTTAAACCGAACCAGACTGCTCAGTTCAGGCGCTTAATTGACTTCTTGAACTTATGGTCAACTGTGTGACACTGACAGAGGTTTTAAAGAGTTTTGCTTATGCGGAAGTTGGTGGAAATTGAACTCGTTGCTCAAACTGAAATCTTTTACAGGGAAGGTCAAGTTCCCAAACACTTAGTGCAAATTTCAGAAAACTAATTTATGCAGGGTCATTTGGTTAGGAAATTAAATGTAAATACTGAAAATAAAGAACACAATATTTTACGTGGTTTGGAGATTGAGCTCCTACGTCAACGACTTCATTTTCGGGAAAGTAATCCACTAGATAAGCTTACACGTGCTTATCAAACGTTCAATTTGGTTTATGGGCACCAAACAGCTTAGCCAGTTCGATTACAGGTTCGAATAAAACCTTACAACACTTTTGCGGGCAAGTTGTCACAGCCCGATTTCTAATGTATGAAACGACTAGAAACCATTGAACTGTGAGGGTGAAACAATGGAAATAAACAAGGAAACATGCTCTTGTACAAGGGGATCTCTTTTGAAAGCGATAACATTTAATCAACTTGCTTTCAATAATCTATTTTAAAACTCAATGAAATAAGTTTACTAGTTAAGAGTCGAGAGGAAATCAAAATAAAGTGTCGAGCACGAATCTCATTAATTAAATATCAGAGTTGAAAGAATTAAAAACACGATTAAATATCAGTGTTGCAGTGGAGAATTACATTAGGTCCCAAAGTTATATGTATGAACACATATAACTCAAGCTTAAACAGACTTGACTAAAAAACAACGAATGCCGCCAAGCACAATGCACAATCATCATCCGAGCTAACCTGCACGTTTTAGTAACAACATGCAGGGCTGAGTACTTCGTACTCAGTAAACACATGCCAAAATAAATTTAAGGGTTAATTGCCTGTAAATTACTCAACTTTTGCCAAATTCCCATATTGCAACCGTCAGGTCAACTTTGGCCAATTAAATACTGAACTCTCAATTTGATTCAATGTGCTACCGAAATTAGTTTCCGACGACGTCGATGATGACATGGAGGCCGGAAAAGTTGGCGTGGACACGCCGGCAGTTTAAATGAAACGACGTCGTTTTTGCCTTCTTTAAAAAATAAAAATAAAATAAATTTTATTAAAAAATAAAAATAAAATAAATTTAATTAAAAAATATAAATAAAATAAATTTATTTAATTTTTTTTTTCTCTTTCTTTGCCTTCTTTTTCATCCCCAAGACCCCATCCCGTGTGCAACTCCTCTATCACCGCCCTACTCACCACGGCCATAGGCTCCACCACAACCCTATCCTTCACCGGGAGGCGGGAGACGGCGCAGCAGCGGTCTGGAAGCCGAGAGAGAAGCGGCAGCGGCGGCGGGAGGCGGGTGAGCAGATCCCCCGGTAGAAGATCTGAATCTCTGATCTCGAAAGACAGTGGGACTAATTCAAATTCATCCGCCGCAAATGCCAACCCTAGGCCGGGGAAGATGGTGTTGGTGCCGGCCATGGCAATGGACAAGAGTATTAATGGTGAGACGACCGCCGGCGTTAAAAGGATCCAAGTGAAGAGAAATGTGGGAAGAGATGCCAGAACAGCTGCATCGCCGCGAGCAAGATCTCTGGCGAGGTTGAGAGCTGCTACCAATGATAATCAGCAGCTGATATCTCTTAGCCGGAGCAATTCAAGAAAGCAGAGCATTATCCTTACAGAAGAAATCCTCTCTCCGAGATCGACACCAATATTATTTCACAGGTAAAAACCCTAAATTCTTCATTCAATTCTCCAATTCCGTTCTTCAATTTTGTGTGTGACCATGAATCACTGCTTTTTATCTAACTATAATGAAATTATTTGTTTGATTGCAATTCGATGCTCATAATCTCTTAAATAAATGCCAATTTTCTAATAATGGTGAGAGGAATTTCAACTAGAAATGGGCATATTTTAATGAAAAGGAATGCACTTGGAATTCTGCAGGCTGCAGCTCCTATTCAAAAACCAAATACAGAGCAGAAAATAGCAACAAGCAACAATGTGAAGAACCAAGAGCAACAGCAACAACAGCTTCATGTCGGACTAAATGTGATTTCTCCGGCGCCTGAAACTAAAGATGATGATGATGTGGAATTTTTAATTTTTACTTTTTTGGCCACATGGATGGCACATAAGCGCCAACATGGTCAATTTTTTGCCACGGTGGAAAAATCCCCAAATCGACCTCGCCAGAAACCTAATTTGGTTGCAAATTGAAACAAATTAAAAATATCATATTTAATTGGCCAAAACTGAACTGACGGTTGCAATTCGGGAATTTGGAAAAAGATCAGTAATTTACAGGCCAATAACCCTAAATTTAAAGCTTGCTCATTAGAGCTATATAATTGAACTTGCCTTTCTTGCTGCATCACAAGCGTTAGAGTTATAAAACAGTTAACTTGTGCATGCAAGAAAAATCATTTTACTTTTGAAAATGTCTACGCAGACAATAATATATAACTCAAGTATGTACCGGTTCTACAATCAAATATGAGTGTCGAGAAGTAGGCCTCCTTCTCAAACACCGTGACCGGCTCACCCAAAGGAAAGCACACGATCACTAACATGTGTACACAGAGATCATGCCTTACACAAGACCGAATTCATTCTCATTAAGTAGATGGCAACATAAATAAAAACTCAAACATTGGCAAGTCAATTAATTTAAAAACTCACATAATATGATAATAGTAATCACATTCATCGGTTTGTTTTGGTTAGAAAGCCCACCTATCATCCAGTGGTTTTGCTCGGAATACCTCTTTCCGTCTTCCTCCTTATTTCTGGACTCCACTCATTTCTTACTATCGAACTTCACTTGTTCTTTCAAGGATAACATTCTTATAAGGACGAGTTCTACTTTTTTGAATGAAAACCGAATCTAAACTCGATTACTCGGATTTCTATTTGACTCGGGATTTCTAACTTTTCTTAGCTCGACTAATCGAACTTTCTCGACTCTTAACTCTACTCAAGTACTATATCAATAGACTTTCCTCAGACTCGAACGTTTATACTCAACAAACTTGGTATATTAGACAAGTTGAAACTCATTCAAATAATCAAAATCGAGAAATCACTATTCTTTCCATAAACTTCAAATTTCTCGATTTCACACATCAAACGACTTCAGAAAATTCAAGATTAAATCTCGATCACTTTAAACAGAATTCATTCACATTAAAGTCATCATATCTCAAATCAGGTATTCACAAATAGGTAAACAACTGACTTCAATAATTAGTCGGAAAAAGAAAAATGTTCAAAACTTCTCAAAATATTGTAGAAAATTCCAGAAATTCACATATATGCATACATGCTCAATTTCATACTTAGAAACTCATTCAAGACTCAAAACACTGTCACTTGCTGACTCGATACTGCTCGAATTTTAAAAATAAAAGTTCTCGACTTTGAATGGAAATAGTTTTATTTCTCCTATAGAAATTCAACGAATTCAAATAAGGAATCGGTTTCGAAATCCGAAATCTCATGCAAAAATTCTCAGAATAAAGTAAGGCACTATTGTCTTGAAAAACGTGCACATAATCCAAAAATTTTCAAACTTTCAAAATTAGCTTAAAATAAACCTAATTGAATAGTTACTCAATCAATTTCTACTTTCGACTTGTAAATTGAAACCCCTAAATTCAATTTCCTTAAAAGCTTCGACTTTTATTCCATCTTATGCATAAGGGTTCGTTTTTACTCGATTCAAGTTCTAACATGCTCGATTTATTATCTAAGCTCAATTAACTTGTCGATTTACTCAATTTCATCATAATTCATGAATTTCAACTTTTAAGTACACAAAATCTTCAATTTTGCATAACTTTTTCATACGACGTCCGAATTCAGAAATTCGAATGGCTAACATACTTGTTTTAACTTCAATTTAATCTTAGGATCATCAATTCCATCATATAACATCAAAATTTCTATCGATTTTTCCTTAAATTTTTCTGCACAAACTAAATTTTCTTATACTTGATCTTTTTCATCATTTTAAATTCTATCATACGTAGAATAAATCTAATTGCTCAATTTAACTTCAATTTGATCATTCTAGACTAAGAACAAACATTCCCAAATTTTATCACTCATTTCCATCGAAATATTTAGGGCTTTTGAATTAGAAATCCAAATTCATCAATTAGACACTTAATCATGTATTAAATAATCTCAATTTCATAATTTTATGTCAATTGTTCATTTAGAACTCAAGAACACAAAATTATACTTCTTACACATATTGTGATCGAAATTTTTGGGGCTTTCTTCTTTGATGATCATATTCATGATTTAATCATTTAATCTTACTCTAAATAATCTTAATTTCAATATTCTAACATCAATTTATCAAATCAAACTCAAGAACATAAAAAATCATAATTCCTCAATCATAAAACTTCGAATTCTTTGAAGAAAATAAGGAATTTATTTCATCTCTTCAATTCATCCTCAAATCATGCTCAATATATACTCAATTATCTAAATCATCAATTAATTAACATCTAGAACTCAAGATTGTCTAAATCAAATTTACTATTCATCATCTCCCCCAATTTGAATTTTTCTAGATATAGGATTTATTTATTCATTTGATCATTCCATCATGCTCAAATTAAATTAATTAACTCATATAAAGCATCCATTTAATAATTTAAATCAAGACATGCAAAATCCTTTCTTAGCTCATCACCTATGGTTCCTTCATGATCCCTCATACAAATGATTTATTTTCTTCATTTATTCATTCTAATATGATTAGATCAACTCCAAGAACACATAGAAATTATAAAAATCAAGATAAGAATCAAAGCATAAAAATTCCCGATTTTTCTTCATAATTTCGGTCCTAACAATAACTAAGAATCATATATTTATTTTCTTAATTTAGTGCATGGATTTCATTCAAAAGCATAGATTCATACTCTTATATATATAAGGATCAAAACTCCACTCCAAATATTCATGATTTTCGAAATACTTAAGGAAGAGAAGACATGGGATTTTTAAGCTTTTAGGATTGAAATCTTACTAAATTAGAAGCTCGGTGATTCTCTACTCAATTCCTCGCAATTGTAGCTTCCTTTTCTTGATTTGCTTGAAGAAATATGAAGGCTTATGATGGTGGTGGTGATCGGCAGGTATGGAGGAAGGTAAGAGAAATAGAGTTGAGGGGGAGAGAGAGAGAGAGTTGCGTGAGTGTTGAGAGGGAGAGTGAGAGATGTGGGAGATGTGAGAGTGGGGGAGTTTGGGAGAGTGAAAGAGTGTGTGATGGCCGAGAGTGGGGGTGAGGGAGAGATAAATAGGGATAGAGGGAGAGATAAGGGTGATAAATCCAGATTTTTATCTGGTAAAAATCCCCGAAAGAAAAGATTTTCCGGTACAACTCATCCATTTTTAATCATTAACTCTCAAAAACCTAAAAATCTCTCCTCGACACTTTTTAGACATCCGGTTTCACTCTAACTCCTCACGATCCTCACGAATTAAATCAAGGATTTGGGAAACCCAATTTCACGAGAAAAATTTATTTTTCGATAATTTTTATCACAAAATTCGCACATAATCACATGTAAACATATTTAATAAGCACTTTGGCACACTTATAATTAGGAAGATTAATTAAGACTAAAAAAATCATCGTATTACATCATCTCCCCCTTAAAGAAATTTCGTCCCGAAATTTGCTTATCTTAGGAGATTAACTCGGGAAAACTTTTTGACTATCTTAGCTCCTAATTCTCATGTCACATCTTAAAGATCATGGCATCGCCACGAAATCTTAACTAAAGGAATTAATTTCGTCTTCGACTGTTGGATTTTACAATGCAGAATCTCCTCGGGTCTCTTCTCGCAACTCGAATCTGGCTCAAGGGCTACATCTTCTTGACGAATTACACGCTTCAGATCTTACGCATCTAAGATGAGTGAAAAAATTTTATGCTCAATCCCGCAACTTGGTAGCAAGACTAACTCATTAGAAACGACACTAATTCTCTCTAGGTTTTCAGACGGTCTAATATCTTGGCTTAAACTTTCCCTTTATGCTAAAATGGTGGATCCCGCTCGAAGGGAACACCTTCACAAAAACTTTTATCTCTAATTGTGAACTCCAACTCTTAATCTTCTATTATTGATTTACGACTTCTGTCGACTCTAGACTTCTCTTATCTTCTCTCTAATCCGACGAAGAGATTCTAACGTCTCTTCAATTTCTTTCGGCTTTATAAATTTCCTCTCACCTACCTTATTCAAGCAGAGCAGAGAACAACACTTCTTTTCATACAAAGCTTCGTGCTATTCTAATTGCATTTTACTAACTTGTTGTTATAGAAAAATTAGACAAGGGGTTTAATTGTGTTCCCAATTGTCTTCTTTGTCTAGCACAACTACTCTCGACATATCCTCTTAAATTTGGTTAGCCTTTTGAACTAACCATCTGTCTATGGGTGATAAGTGGTGCTAAACTGCAACTGCGCTCCCAACTCTTTCTTGAAAACTTTTCCAAAAATAAGCGGTGAATTTGGAATCTCGATCTGATGTCATCGAACTCCATGCAAACACACTATAAACTTTATAACAAAATTATCCCATTTCCACTTCGGGATTGGAAATGGTTGCAATGGACCGTAAGGTCTCTGATTTAAAGACTTCACTCGCTCACTCACTAAACATCCTTCTTCATACCTCGATACATCGCATCTCATTCCTTCTCAGTAGGACTATTACTTCAAATCCTAGTACATCTTTGTATTTCTTGGATTCCTGGTGTAAGGAGTATCATGAGCTTTGCTCATATTTTCCTTTCTGAGCTCTTCGTCATTGGGTATGCAAATTCTACTATAGAATGGCAAAGCGTTGACACTTGATTCTCAAAAATCTTCAACTCCTTCCTTTCTGACTTAAAGCTTCACCTTCTCCAACTTCTCATCTTTTCCTTGGCGATCTATGATTAAAGATCTCATGTCGAGAGCAACTACAAAAGATAAAATTACTGGCTCCATCGACATCGGAAGTTAAACAACTTCTATCCTCATTTTCTCTAACTCTTTATAAATCTTTTCTCTTCCGAAAGGAATCATAACTCACAACTTTCTTTTCTACTTAGAGCATCGGCCACTACATCGACTTTTCTGGGGTACTAGGAGATCTTACAATCATCATCCTTTACTAACTCAAGCCATCTTCTCGGTCTCATATTTCTGCTCGAAGAATCATTTCAAACTCTTGTGATTTGCAAAGATTTCACACTTAACTCCATACAGATGATGTCTCCATATCTTTAAAGCATACACCAAAGTTGCTAATTCCAAATCATGATTCGGGTACTTCTACTCGTGAGGTTTGAGTTACCTTCAAGCATAGGCTTATAACTTTTCCATCTTGCATTAGGACACAACCTAGTCTTTTCAATAATGCATTTGTAGTCCTTTCCAACTTCAGGAAGGGCTAACACTGGAGCGGAGGTTAGTCTTAATTAAGGACCTTAGAAACTTTCCTCGCACTCTTTCGACCTATCTCTCTTCAACAGACTGGTCAACAACTTTACTTTCTTGGAGGATTCTTCAATGAATCTCCAGTGGCATCATGTTAAACCCAAAAAATTACGAATTTCTTGAAGTGTGGTTGGTGATTTCCAATCTTGAATTGCTTGCACTTTTGCTGAGACAACTTTCATTCCTTCGGTTCCTTCGGACGAGACAAAATGTTCTAGGAAAATCACTTCTTTTAGCCAAGATTCATACTCGCTGAATTTGGCACACAACTCCTCAGCTCTTAACTTATCTAACACGATCCTGGGAGGCTTCCCACAATCGGCTTTACTCCTCGAATAAACTAGAATAACTACATTAAATACGATCACAAACTTGTTGAAAAATTTGTGAAAGGCTCGATTCATCAAATTCATGGATGCTACTGGAGCATTCATCAATCCAAACGGCATCACAAAAAACTCGTAATGTTCGTAACTTGTTCTGGATCAGTCTTTGGAATATCTTCTTGTTTATTCTTCAACTGGTGACATCTGGATCTTAAATCCATCTTGGAGAAAATACTAACTCTTTAAGGTCGTGTCACAGCCCCAAATCCCGAGGGACGGCAGAAGCCGGGGTGCGACTGGGATTGGATTAAAGAAGCGGGGAAGAAGGGGGCTAACTGACTAAACATACATAAATGACATTAAACATTCAAAGAACAAGACTGGAATATAAATAAGAAAGGGTTAATCCCTAAGGATTACTCGACAAAAGTACAAAAGAAGCTAGGTTCATATTTACAGACTTAGACTACTGAGAATTGTTCAAAAGGTACATCTCAAAGATTCAGAGTTCTGCAGCGGAAGAGTTCTAACTAAAGCAACCTATCTTTCAACTCAACATCAACCGTCGCCGCTCACCGTCACTTCAACCTACACATTTAGAAAACAATGCAGGGCTAAGTACAATCGTACTTAGTGGGCACGATGCCGAAATCATAGTCATATGTATAAATAATCTGGCATTTTATAACCGTAGCGCATCGGGATTTTGTTGAAAAGGCCCGTGCCTACTAAACATTTTCTAACTGATTTGTATAAAGCAACTTGCGCAAGCATTTTTAGAGTATGTTATGTTCAATCTTGACCCAAACTAATTCACCGTGGCTGGTACCCCTCAACAGGATATCACATACACCACAGGTTACAAAGTGCACTAACTCTGGAAAGCACTTAGCAGCTAACTCTGAGCCGATCGTTAGTTAACCTAGTTAGATTAACTCTAAAAGTCTGGAAAACCTGAAGGTTAACTCAGAAAGGTACAAGAGAACTCACATAAAACAATTAAACATTTTATGCCAAGATTATCACGTTGATAAAACACAATTATCAAAGCTGTAAACTTCACTTTCGGTTTGTGGAAAAACCCACGTTTTATTTTCATATAATAAAAGCCCACCTTGTAAAATACAGAACTTATAAGCAAAAGCTTCCAAATGGGGTTCTCCCGTCCTTTCTCTAGAGTTGGCTTCTTCCTTCATCGTAAAAAGAACATACTTAAAAGCGGGTCGAACAAGAAATCAATTAAAGAGGATTGAAGAAAGTTTTAGTTATTTTATTCTTTTGGCATTTGCACGCTTACTATATTCGTTTTACTTAAACGGAAAATGAGACTCGTACTAATCTTGTTTAGAACTTGGAAGATTTCGTATTCGACTCTCGGGTCAGAAGAGAAGGTATTCGATGTCTTAATACGACTTTAAGGATTATGAGAAACTAAGTTGGAAAGAATCAACTTAGGCAATTTATATTTTAGTTCTTTGAACGACTTATGAAATTTCTCGTTTATTACTTCTTTAATGAAAGGATAAGATATAAGATCTCGACTGGTTTTCATCACTCAAGGTTCTATACTTGACTCTAAGGTCAGATAGAAGGTATTCGTTAGATAAAACGGCTTAAACGATTGAAAGGAACTAAGTTGTGAACTAAACAACTTAGAAAACAAGAAACTGAAATTTCACTGCACAGTCCAGTAACTCTGGAGGCTGTCCAGAACAGAGGACTTGGAAACAGGGGGTGAGCCCTGTACCACAAGAAAGCTTAAGAAGTCTAGTTCGTGCTCCAATTTACGGATCACAAATCCGATAAACGAGCTGGAAGATATTACAGTTTCCGGAAGGGGTCGCAAAACTGCCGCGAAAACCCTAATTGTTTGATAGGTTCGCCGTATAACGTTTTAGGTTCGTTTTAAATTCTTGTATTCAACTTTTTTTAGAAACTGAACTCTTAAGGCAGTCATCACGTACCTCCGTACGTGACAAACTCCTTCTCAACTTACTCAAAGGTACGACGTTCTAACGTCTTATTTCAACTAACAAGTACTATACCGACAAAGAAATCCAAACGCGTTCTAGTTCTCGATTACAACTATAACCCATATTATATCAACTCGGATGCTTATGATATCAACTAGAAAGTTGTTCTAAATTTCTTTATAAACAATAATATCAAATTAGAAATTTCATCTGACTTCCCGATTATTAGTTACAACTAGATATTCGTCTCTTACGCGATTTCCAAAAGTCGTCGATTTTCGTTCAAATTTTACGACGTTAAACTATGTCTAATGTGAACCGTTTTCATGCATGCAAACATATCTTAACATCATTGTAACTCAGTTTATATTGTGATTTTTGTCTCTTACATTCCATTAAACATTTTTAGAAAATTTCCAATTAACTTCTATAATCAACTAATATAATTTGCAACAATATTCAACTAACCATTCATCACTTAATATCAAACGTGTATAAACTCCTAATTATCTTATACTTTTCTGATTTCATACATACTTTAAGGGGATGATTTTCTTCTCAAATTAACAACATTTATTTACTAAACATACTCTTATATTACCAATTAATCAATTGCAATTCTATTATCAATTAACATGCAAAAACCCCTAATTTATACTTCAAACCCTAATTAAATTTCATAACAACATAGGGCTTTCAATCCCTTTTCATTCCAAATACTAATTAAGCATCTACTAAACATGAATCCATGATCAAAAGAAGAAAATTAGAAATTCTACCATTTTCCCAAAAAAATTCTGCATTAACATAGATGTTAGGTTTCTTATTTTTGTTCCATTTTAATCTCCAATTATCATATCTAACATATCTAATTTCATCATTCTAAGATCAATTCATCTATCCCATAACCTTAAAAATTTCGAACAAAATGGAAAAAGAGAAGAAAAGAAAACTAAATGGATAGAAATGGAGAGGAGATCATTACCTAGAGAATTAACAAAGGATGTATGGTGTTTTGTTGGATGAATTAAGGACTTGTATGATTTCTTCAAGCTCTTGAAGGGTCTTCAATGGTGGATGAAGGAGATGAAGAAAATGAAGATGGATGAATGGGATAGGGCTGCCGAGAGAGAGAGTGGAGAGAGAGAGATGGAAATTGTTTTGTTGTAAATGATGAAATGATGAAAAATTTGACATGGTGTAAAGGTGATTGTAGGTGTCATTAGTTTAGTTAAGTCAACACATGCATGTTGACACCTAATTAAGGTGAG
The DNA here is from genome assembly GCA_029490685.1 of Schizonepeta tenuifolia. Classification (NCBI taxonomy): domain Eukaryota; kingdom Viridiplantae; phylum Streptophyta; class Magnoliopsida; order Lamiales; family Lamiaceae; genus Schizonepeta; species Schizonepeta tenuifolia. Next base: position 80,650,789 of record CM055955.1, on the reverse strand, counting down.
GTGGTGGCTGTCCATGCAGAAATTTGGAGGGTTACGTTTTTCCGGCGCGATCCGACGTTACGGGAAAACGAACGAAGAAAAACGTTGTTCAGCACAAAATCGTCGCGATTCGATTTGACTTAAAGATTCTAACGTATGAACTTAATTAGAAAATAAATTTATAAAATTTATTTTGACAAAAACTCGGGACGACAAGTCCGAGTTTCGTCCGGAAAAACATAAAAACAAACTTTCCCGGCGTGTTCGTATCGCAATTTTCTAAACGTAGAAATTAGACGGTTTTCTGTTCTTAGTTTATAAACTAAAATTTTTTTCGTACGCTTTAACCCTAAATACGGTAGTCGTCTAGCCGACTTCTGTAATTTTTTTTTTAATAACGGATTCGACCGTTAGCCTTAGAATTCAAAAATTATAAACTTAGGCGTGCAAAGCCACTTATTTAATTAACTTTAAATTTTAGAACGTAAGGAATTTACGGGGCATTACAGGTCGTCTATCCTTGGCAAATGATACTTATTCTTGAACGAAATTTTAATAAGCTCTTGGCAGCCAATACGCATGTTCAGACTACGTCCTTCCTCTTCATAACAGAATTTGGGCTCCACAGGGGTTGCACTTGGTCGAAAGGAATATTAATCTAAAAACTCTTATAACTGAATCTTTAACTCTTAAAGCTCCTTTGGTGCCATCTTGAACGACGCATTTGAAATTGAGGCTGATTCGGCTCTAAATCAATTGTGAACTTCAATTCCATATCGGGCGACATTTCGGCAGACATACTCTCTGACTACTGCTACGTCATTGATACTCATATGTTGCTCCTTATCTTTATTCTGATACTCAAGCGTATCCCCTCTTCATCATTTTCTCTTCTTTCATGGTCGAAATAATCGGCAATCTCCTCTCTTTCCTCTTCTCAATACTATGAACTTCGGTTGGCTCTTCTTCTCAAGGTTGAAACAAGATCTACCTAAGATCACATCTAATCATCGCAAAATTCTAGATTAATTAATCTATACTAAATTATCCATGTCCCAAATTGAATTTGATTCAAGGACTTAGCGGATATCTTACGACTTCCAAACTCAAATCCTAAATTTGAGCAAACGCGCGAAACTATTGTAGTCCTACCCAAAAGGGATCGACACTCTAAACTCCTGATTCGACTCTTCTCTAACTAGGTCAAGGGCATTTGTGCAAACACTTGCTGAAAACAAGTGCGATGTACCAGTATCAACTTGGCACACCTCGTCGCTTGTTCATACTTGGGAGATCTTCCCTGATCCTTGTCTTTAACTTTCTACTCAATCGTGATAATTCTCTGATGGCGCGGCTACTTCTGCTAAGGAGGTTGTTGCTTCTCCTACTACGACTGGTGCTGTCTCTTTTCATGCCACATCTTCTTACTCTGGTGATTTTCACCACTCCACTTTTATTTTCTCTTCGTTCTTTGGCCGCGAGGGAAGGGCTGAGGGGTTGCAGCATTCGTCATATGTCCTTGAAATTAAGAAGGTACCGAAGAATGAAATCCTCTTCCTGGAGGCATGGCCAATTCCACGTTCAGGGCTCGGTTTAAACTTCGGCAGAAGTAAGACCACTCTGACTTGCAGGAATTTATTTTGATATCATGTCTCAAAATAGCGCAGAACAATTCGTATATTTTCTCGTCCGTGTCCACCTTGATGGGGTGAAACGAGCTAACTCATAAAACTCACGATCGCACTCGGCTATTGACTTCTTTCCTTGTCTAAAACTCACGAATTCATTCGCTTTCTGCTCTTGATAACTCCTCGGCACATACTACTCGAACAAGGCTTCATTGAACTACTCTTAACTTGTATTCTTGGGCTCCTCGGAAAGATTCGTCCTCTAACGGCTTCCTACCAGTAGTTGGCGGCTCTCCTCGACTGATACGTCATGCGCTCAAGATGTTCTCGGTCTATCTAAAGAAAAAATTTAAAGATTCGCTCAAAAGAACAAATCCAGTCCTCAACTTTGATATGACTGTCTTCATCAACGAATGTCGGCGGATTTCGTTGAAGAAATGGTTCTTTGATTCTCTGGTCATTTGATAAGACGGGGTTGGCTCCCATTACTCTTCCTCAGCGTTTCTTGTGTTTCTTCTTCTTCTAGGAGGCATTCAAAAGGAATGCTGAAACTATGGAAACTTAGAACTTTTCGTAAAAACGAAACTAACTCAAACTAAACTCTTCTCGACTCTAGATTCATTTTTTTATTCAATGATCGAAAATTCTCATGCAATACTTGATATGTATATATAAACTTATCAGAAGCAATTACTTTCTCAATCAAAGCAAATACTCAAGCAATTGCACTAAAAATTCTCAACTTAATCACTTAAAACAATTACTCACTCACATGCTTACTCAATCATAACTCAAGCATTTACTCATAATCATTAACTCAAACTTTGGCATAAATGATAATTTTCAGATATATGCAATAACTCAAACTCAAACATTTACTTACAATCATTTTCTCAAATAGTGTCGTGAACGACAATTTACACAACTCAAAACTCAGGCATAGAGTTAACAATAAACTCAACTAATAACTCAAAACTCTTTTCTTAACTGGTTGTCGGATCTCATACTCAAGAATTTGATTAATAACTTAGATTAATAGACTCAACTATCAACTCAAACCTTATCTCAACGTTACTCTCAAAATCATTCTCAAGGACTCAATTAACTTAGTTACACAAGCTCAAGCATAGAACACAAAGACTGACTTTTAATGATCTAACGATCTCTTTTCTCTTATTATCAGATGATGGCCTCCTTTGAGGACTTATACCAGAACAGGGATATAAACAACAAAGGTTAACCCTAACATCAACTTGGTGTTCTAAACTTCTCAAAATGCACAAGACATGAGCTACTGCTTTATGTCCGACTCGATTACTATACTTGTCGTCAACTCTCACAATATTCATCTCGAACATCAAATATGTAAGGATCAACTCTTACACATAAAATAAAGATTACTCGATTTTCTGCAGCTTTCTAAATTGAACCCTAAACGTCATTCTCGATTTAATTCTCATCCTCATCGTCTTTTGATGGTGGTTGACGTCTCCTCGAGACGTCCAAGATCAACTACAGGGGCTGTCCGCGATGAACTCTTGCTGCCGTACTGCTCATCCTCGTAAGTTACTCCAATATCTTCCACTTCTCGCCATCCCATAGAGGGGTCTTGTTGTTGTTATCGTTGCGTAGAAGGTACACGGATACGCCGATGTCTTCGATGAGCTCTAGCTCTAACTCCTAACTCGGCCTCAAAACGGCGCCTCGAAGGCTAGAAACTGGAAACAAAGACAGCTGCTCAAAATGAGTTGGAGGTGGCTTGCGCCCATCATTGCTTTCACAGAGGAGTCCTAGAAAGGCTCGTCATCATTGCTATTCTTGGTGCGAGTTGGCCCAAAAGGCTTGGCGAAGAAAGAAAGACTCAGAAAGGATCGTACGAATCGTCGGGCTGCATAGCTACAGAGCTAGCTGAGAAGTTTGGAGGAAAAAAACCAATCAGAAAAACAACTCTCGATTATTTGCTGAACTGAAAGCTTAGCACTTAACACGAGCGAGGCAAATGAGAAATAAGAAATGAAATGAGGTTTTCATGAGATTAAGGCTCATAACTGATGGTTCCTCCATGATCCCTCATACAAATTATTTATTTTCTTCTTTTATTCATTCTAATATGCTTATATCAACTCCAAGAACACATAGAAATTATAAAAATCAAGATAAGGATCAAAGCATAAAAATTCCCGATTTTTCTTCATAATTTTCAGTACTAATAATAACTAAGAATCATATATTTCTTTTCTTAATTTAGTGCATGGATTTCATGCAAAAGCATAGATTCATACTCTTATATATATAAGGATCAAAACTCCACTCCAAATACTCATGATTTTTGAAATACTTAAGGAAGAGAAGAGATGGGTTTTTTAAGCTTTTAGGATTGAATTCTTACTAGATTAGATGCTCGGTGATTCTCTACTCAATTCCTCACAACTGTAGCTTCATTTTCTTGATTTGCTTGAAGAAATATGAAGGCTTATGATGGCGGTGGTGATCGGCAGCCATGGAGGAAAGAAAAAGAGAGATAGAGTTGAGGGGGAGAGAGAGAGAGAGAGAGTTGCATGAATGTTGAGAGAGTGAGGGAGAGTGAGAGATGTGAGATTGAGGGAGTGATTTTTCCAACTATGAAGCCTTCAGTATTTAGAAAAGTGGAGGCTTCTTCTTAAGGCTTAGAGACTTGATCTTTTCAGAGAGTCTACTTAGATACTGCAAGATCTAGACTTCCAGACTAGACCAAAGAACAGGGCTCTGAGATATAGAAGGAAGCAATGGAGTAGGACTGATGACTCTCTGCAACTTGGGCTTCTGACGCTTGAATGTTCTTGTTGGGAAGAATGCTACTCTTTTGAATCTGCTTGAATGCGCGTGGAATTAATAGTCTTCTCGCTTTGTGGAGACCTCTATTTATAGAGATGGAGATCAACTAGTTGTTGAAAAGAGCCGTTTGACCTCTGCCAAAAAGCATGACACTCCACCTACTCCTCTGCAACCTTTCCTAAAATGGTAACTACAACCCTTGCTTTATGCAAGTCTTTGTGGTCGGTCCATTTATAGAAAGTTACATTCTGTCTTGTACTTCTGAGTAGATTTGAATTTTAATTTCAACATCTTCCAAGTCTTCTCTTCTCGACTTTGGGATGTGTGACTTCAACACAATTCCTCGACATGCATGAACTGCATGTTCTGTTTAGAGTAAGTTGGGTTCTGGTTCGATTGATCATTTTGATCACGAACTGTCTCCTTCAGCCTAGCTGACTTCTTCTGTTTGATCATATAAAAAGAAAATCCCTACACTCAAACAGTGTGCTCTAGCGAAGTTTACATTGATAGCTTCATCTACTCGGTTGTGATAAGTTGGGTTTTGGGATGAATAAAAACCTTTACTAATTTTTCCACCAATTTTTCCCTTTTTGATGAAGTCAAAACCCTAAACTAACACCACCTGACTTAAACACGAACTGAGTTCTAGTCTATAAGAAACAGAGTGTTAGCACAAGACAAATAAATAAGTTAACTCTGAACTTGGACCACGAGATGGTAGTCATCAAGCAAAGTTAATGATTCAGACTTTTATAAAACCATCAACTTATTATTAGAGGATAACAAGTTGGGGAGAGTACATTACAACTGATATTAGGAATTCAAAAGATAAAAAACTAAGTACATCAGTTGCCTTGTCTTCTCTTCGCAGCATCAATTCTTCTTTTCTTCTTCCGAAGCAGTCGGGCTGTATTTCTCATAGATGAAATTCTTTACCTTTTGCAATTTGTCCAGCCTTTGAACCGTGTTGATCCTCAGTTTCACGGGCAGCATCTCAGCTTCCTTGTCGATCACTCTGTATGCAATCTGGTTGCTTCTGGGAACTTTTGGCGGCTGGTAGATCTTCTTAGCAGGGGCAGTCGGAGGCGGTTGGTTTTCTCCAGAACTTTCAACAGTCTCCTGCCAACTACGTCTTCAGTGGCAAAAGTTTGCAAATGCAGCAGTCATGGTCTCGGTAATGAGTATCTGGTGTATCAGGGGGGAGGGGATGGAAGAATAGACTAGTAGCAATTTCTGCTTTCAAAATCTTTTCACTGAGTTAACTGCTCAGGTCAATTTGCTCAGCAACTGGAAAAGTCAGTTGGAGCTGCTCTACAACTGAGATGGTCAGTTGGAGCTGATCACACAGTTAGGTGCACAACTGACTTCATGGACTGAGGGTCAGCTATGTAGTCCAACTGAGTTTTCAAAGAGTTTAGCGTTTGCGGAAGTTGGTGGAAAGTTAAGCTCGTTACTAAAACTAAAACCTTTGTGAAAACGGGGGAAGGTCAAGTTCCCAAAGTTAGTGCAGTTTGTGTGCACGTGCAGTTTGTATGCAGTTTGTATACTGGGACAGTTAGTTAGGAAACTGAATGTAAGTATCGAAAGTAAATGACACAATATTTTAACGTGGTTCAGAGATTGACCTTCTACATCCACAACTTTCTTTTCGGGGAAATAATCCACTAGATAAGCTTAGGCGTGCTTATCAAACATTCCACTTGGTTTGTGGGTACCAAACAACCTAACCAGTTCGATTACGGGTTTGAACAAGACCTTACAACACTTTTACGGGCAAGTGTACAGCGTGGGCTTAGATTACGGGTTCTACGGGGACCTAGTCTTAGATTGCGGGTTCTAAAGGACCTAGTCTTTGATTACGGGTTCCAAGGGACCTAGTCTTTAATTGCAGGTTCAAAGGGACCTAGTGATTTGATTGCGGGTTCAAAGTCGTACATGAGGTTTAGGAGTTGGGGTTTTTCCAACTATGAAGCCTTCTACACAAAGAGAAGTGGATGCTTCGTCCTAAGGCTTAGAGACTCGATCTTTTGGGAGAGAGTCTGCTTGAACACAAAATTATGCGAGAACCTATATTCTAGACTCGATCAAAGAAGGGGCCTTTTGAGAGGCTAGATGGAAGAACAGGAGGAGGGGTGGACACTCAACTTCTATTGGTCTTCAACTGAGGTCTTCTTGCTGGAGAGTGGGATAGTGTGCTGCTGCTTCGGCGCTGATGATTTTCTCTCTTCTATCTTCCTGCGCTCGCCTAAAACTTTCCTACTGAGCTCAGATGTGGAGTCCTCTATTTGTAGAGGGAGATCTAATTAGCCTTTCGAAAGAGCCGTTTGATCTCTATCAAAAGCATGGCATTCCACCTGCTTTTCTGGAAACTTTCCTAAAATGACAACTGTGACCATCGCTTTATGCGTGTCTCTGTTGTCGGTCCATTTATAGTAAGTTCTCCAGCTGACTTGTACTTCCAAGTAGATTTGAATTTGGACTTCAACTCTTTTGCCTTCAACGTCTTCAGCTTTGCGACGTCTGACTTCGACACAACTTCTCTTCACTCTTGAGCTGCATGGGTCAGTTGAGAAGTCAACTGAGTAGCGGTCCAACTGAGTCCGTGGTTTAGCTGAGCTTGGGTCTCAACTGAGTTTGAGGGTCAGCTGAGCTTGGATCTCAATTGAGTTCTTCTCAAACTACCTTTTTCAGTCCGACTGACTTCTTCTGCTTGAAACCTGTAAAGATAAAATCCCTACGCTCAAACAGTGAGCTCTAGCTAAGTTCAGACTGATGGCTTTTATCTACTCGGTTGGGGTCAGTTGGGTTTTGGTATCAATCGAAACATATACTAATTTTCCCAACAAGCAGCCACGCCTCATCAACTTCTATTTTCCAACACTCGAGCTCATAGAAGTATTCTCGATAGAATTCTTCCTTCAAAAGCTCTCAGTGGTCACTCAGTTCTTCTAGCATCCACTTATCCACACGAGGGTACAAGGTGTTGGACCTATTTCTCTTTCTCACTTCTCTTTACTTGTCTGTCATCACTTGCCTTGATTGTCTGCGCTCATCAGCTTGATGAAGTCTGTGCTGGTAGACGACCTTCTTTGGTTCTTCCGGCAGGCTAGCTTCTATGCTCTGCTGCTTCTCCTGCTTGAACTTTTCAAGTTCAGCGATGTGAAGTTTTTCAAATTTCTTCAACCACCTTGGATTGGCATGTTGAGCTTCAGTTGCGCCAGACAGACGGGCAAGATTGATGATCTCATTGGAAGTTAGGGGAGCGTTCTTGTCAGCTGCTTCATCTTCTCATTCTTCAAGTTCAACGTCCAGCTCTTATGCAAAGAGTGCAATTTTTGTATCTTCAAGGTGTTCTTCGATCGACTGAAGTTCTTTCATGATCTAAACTTTAAGAGTCTTTGTCTTCAGAGCAGATTCTGCAGCATCTGCTTCCTAGTTTTCCTTCTCCACCTCATGTTCAGCTTCTTTCTCTAACTATGTCAGTTTTTCATCTTCCCCCTTTTTGGCAGAATCAAGAAGGGAGGCAACTACGTCCTTGAGATTACAGACTTCTGTGTTGAGGTGAGAGTTGGTAGAAGCCAATTCCTGGATGAGCTGATGGGACATCTCTCGCTCAGTCACGATGGAGGAGTTCTGAGCTTTAAGTTCGTTCAGCTCCTGATGCAACTTGGCAATTTGGCCTTCCATGAGTTGCATTTTGGACTCATGGTCTTCCAAGGACAGTTTGTTATCCTGGTTTTTGTTTCACACGTTGATGATGTCTTTTTTCTTCAGGAATGCATCGCTAAAAGCATTGAACTCTTTGTCAATGATGGCCATTTGAGATTTATGCTTGGCATCGATCTCCATGATATGATTATTGTGAGCCTAGACCATTTCATCAGTTGTTTTTTGAATGTGGTTTCAAGTTGATTCTTTATCTGGTCTAGCAGCCGTTGTGTTTTCTGCAACGTCTCGAACTTCTCTACAAAGTCTTTCTGGACTTTAGCCTTTGTCGAGACAAGTTCTTCCTTGTTCTCGGTCTTCTGAACAGTCAACTCCTCGACAGACTTTCTGAGTTGTGCAATTTCCTCAATCAAAGCCTGGAGATTAGTGCGGGCTGAATGGAAAGGATCAACAATGCCAGTTGCAATGACGATTACTTGGCTTGGAACGGGTTCTTCTTTGGCACTGGGTTTGGAAGCCTCAGGATCAACCATCATGCATCCTTCCTCGGCTGTCACAACAGTTAGGGGCTCTTTAGACTGGCCCAAAACTGGAGTTGGTTCTTTAGTCACTGGTTGCTCAACTATTGCAACCATGAGTTGGACTTCTTTTGGAGGCACCCAACCACACTTTACAATATTCTCATGGTGTACTTGGGTGGTTCAGGGGGTGACTGCCTCACACCGGGGAACAATATGTCTCAAGATGGAACGATTCTCAAGAAATGCATGAATGAGCTCGTCTTGTTGCTAGATCAGTTCGAGCTTGGTCTGAAACTTGAAGGTGTCTTTCAGCATTACCTTGGTCGTCTACAACTTGGAAATATCATGCAACTTCAAAAAGTCTTCCAATATGTAGTAGTCGCCTAGACTAACTGACATATACATGAATAGCTCGACGACGAGACTGAGAGTGTTGAGATGATTTCTCAGTTTGGGGTTAAAATGTTAGAGCCTTCTTGTAAGCGCCCAAGTGAACTCTATTGAAACACTGAGTTAGAGCCTCATGCTCAATCTGATCGGCAATTAAAGATGGACCAACTTCTTCTCCATCATCGAATAGTGGAGAGTATGGATCTGCTACTGTCTCAATTGTCGCCATGTTGGACTAGTTGTCGAAAACTGTCCTTTCTATCATGACTTGGACAGAGGAAAGGATGGGACGATCTTCTGCATCTGTGTGGTCTGAGAGAATGACCACATCCTTCTCTCCCTGGTTTTCATCACGTCCTCAGCCTTTTCCTTGGCAGGCAGTGTTTCCTCAGTGTGATCATCAGATTCATGTAGTTTTCCACAGTTACTTGGTCCTTGTCAACAAGCGGCTGATTATTCACAGCAATATCAGTCGATGGCACAACTTCACCTTCCTTAGCCGCAGACATTCCTGTTTCATTAGGGGCTTCCGCGACATCCTCAGACGGTTTGTGGACTGAGAGGGGATTGGGAGAGAGGACAGTTAATAGAGCAAGTTGATCAAGTCTATACTCTGGACTGAGATGAGCTGTCTGAGCCAAATCCTTGTTGAATTTCTCAAATGCGGAGGAGAAGGATGAGCTCGATGAGACCACCCGTCTCAGAGCTGCGGTTTTGGTAGGGCTTCTCCGGATTGGTTGAGACCAGTCTCTTGCGGTAGGACTTCTCCGGACTTAACAAGTCTGCGCCTTTTTGTCACCAGGGCTGGCGCAGGGGATTCTTTTTCTTCCTCCTGTTCAACGTCTTTGGGAGGGGATGGAGATGGACTTTTCTTCGGGGAGGGAGGGGGAGATGGACTCTTCCTCTTCGACTTCTTGGATTTTTTTTCTTCTTGAGAGAGGGGTTAGGAGTTTGCTCTGAGTCGAAGTCAGCCAGGAAGTTAGTCATTTTCTGATTGCGGACTAATTGGGATGGCTTGGAGAGAGGGCCGTCATCGTGTTTACGTAAATTGATGAAAAACTCTGCTACGGCCGAGGGATGAAGATATCTGGGTTCGTGGGACATCCACTTCTTCAATCCTGGGGCGGTAATGAGGTTGATGATTCTCTTCAAAACATTGTGTTCCTAATGTGCGAGCGACAGAACTGGCTCAAACACTACCAGAAATCTGATGTTCTCCAAGGCTTCTGAGATCGACATCATGGTCGAAGACAGGGATTTTTGCAGAGCAGGGAGGATTGATTGCAAGTTGATTTGGGAATTTGATGGTCTGAATCTGAGAAAGATTGAACACACACACAATTAAGAGCAAACAAGAGAAGAAATTTCTTGCAAGGGGGTTTAAAGATTCGGAATATGTAAAAAGGAACAAGGGTTTAGAAGATCCCTTCTATAGGAAAATGATGCATGGAATTTGTGGTTGAGGATGATTCTCATCTTTTGATCTTCAATGGCTGAGATTTGTGACCGTTCGCCAAAAGGGAAAGTGCACATGACGTGGGTCCGGTGGTGTCGGGTACGCACGCATGAGGTCTGTCAAAACATCCATGTCAGTCGACTTACAATCTTAAAACCATAACCTATAGATTAGGACTATCTTTGGATTGAATGCAACCGCAGGGCTTATTAATTTGTGATCATTACGTCAGAGGATGTTTGAATTTATTTCAAAACACCTGCCTTAATTACTAAGGGACGGACCGATACACAGATTTACCTCACAGTCAGCGTAGAACATGACTGTCTCCTCAGCTTAGTATATTCTCGACTGAGTCAAGTCGTCTGTTCTATCGAGGTTTGATTCTTTCTTTACCTTGAACTGTCTGGTCAGTGTGAACTTGTAAAGTTCCCCCTCAAGTTAAGATTCCCCCTCAAATTGTGATTGCCATCTTTTTCGCCTTGTCTTTAACTGTTAGTATTCATTTACCCAACAATATCGACTTTGCAGGCCTTTTCTTGCTTAGTTCTTCCTGTTCCTGCTAAACACAGGATGAACTTTTGGTACCCAAACTCAGTTGGGTCCTGGCAGGTTAGCGACTTGAGATTCCTTGTAGACTCGAACTGAGCGGTCAGTTTGAATCACTTTCCCTTCTTCATCCACGTAGACTGCTAACTAAGAAGGCTTGGGAGCACGAGAAGTGTAATTCTTGGGTAGATATCCTTGTCTATTTGGAGCTTGGTTTCGACCTTGATGACTTGGTTGACTTCTTCGTTGTGAGAACTGTCTGGGAGGGGACCCAAGATGTCTAGCTCCTAGTGCATATCCGTACTGTGGATAACCTAAACCACGATATTAATCACTGAAGTTTCCATGTCCTTGATATGCCTGCTAATATTGGTGTTGAACTGGGTATATCGGATGATAGAAATTAGGGTTGTCCCAGTTCTAATGCCTTTGTGGCTGATGCTGAACTCTGTTGTTGGGCCTATGCCTGGGCTGATTTTACCTTGGCCATGAAGGTCCTTGCTATCCCTTCCCCCTCGTTCTACGACATTGGGGTCTTGATTCCTTGTTGACTTGTCAGGATTCTTTGAAGTACCAACTTCATCTTTTTTAGGTTCATCTCCTTGAACCTGTTTGCCCTGTCATTCACAGGAGTCTCAAAAGTCTGAGGAATGACTGGAGTCTCTGAAACTGTAGCGTCGATTAAGTTTGGTTGAGCTTGAGGTGTCTCAGTCACGAAGTGACTGACTTTGACGAACTGTCTTGGCTGCGATCTAGTGTCCGATCCTGGGTTGTAACCAAGACCTTCTATGCAGTTGGGAGGTCTCTGATTGCTGATCATGCTCTCTAGAGAAGTGCTCGAGGTATGAAGGGACACTATCTTTTCATTTGCTTGGTTCAACTCCATTTGCAACTGAGATATGTAGTCAGCATGTGTCCTTGTCATCTTGGTCAGATTAATAACCTGGCTGTTCGTCGACTGAGCAACTTCTTCATGGAGCTTCCTAATTTTGTCGATAGACTCATCCGCGAGCTAAACAAAATTCTCGTACTTCTGAAAGGCAAGGTGAACTTGTTCTCCTTGATCTCATCAGAGCCTTCACAGAGAGATGCTAATGCATCTCACATCTCCTTTGCAGTATTGCATAAGATGATCTTCGGCAGGTAGGCTTTGCCGATGGTGGAGGAGATGACACTCTTTGCGATGTCAACGAGATGAGCTATGTCTCTTTCTTCCTTGGTGTATCCCTCATGATCCTTCAGCTCTGTCTTCGTGGTCAATCTTCCATCTCCTGGAGTAGTGGAGGGAACTGTGACGGACTGAGTCACATGGATGGGACCATTTCTGATGGTCTCCCACATCCTGTGAACCCTGAACCCTGAACTTTGAACCCTGAGTCACATGATTGTCTCCATGAGTCTCTCTATCTTTTGATCCTTCCCAATAAGTTCATTGCTCATCAAGTCGAACTCTGATTGGAGTGCCTTGCACTGAGAAGCTTGAGCATCGTACAATTTTCTCAACAGTTCTATCTCATCGCAAGACGAATTGATGTCTTCATCTAATTCTCCTGCACATTAGTTAGCTACAGGAATAACATGAGATGGATAGGGAGAAGAGTTTACCTCACCAGTAGACTCTTCTGGTAGTGCCGTGAGACACTTGTCTTTTCCTCCACAACTTGCTGGAGAGTTAGTTTCCTCTCCTTCGGAGTCAGTGTATACGTCGGTGTTTTCGACATCTTCCTCAACGATCATTGCTTTGGACTTCTCCTTGGCATTTGCATGGAGGGAATCTCGATCCTTCTTGGAGAGGTCAGGACAGTCGGCTTTGAAATGTCCTGGTTTCCCGCACTCAACGCATCCTTCGCCTTGAGACTTTGTGGGTGTTTCAGATGAGCTCCGCTTGCTCTTGTTTTCCTTTCTATATTTGTCCAACCTGGAATTCATCTCTTCAAGCTGTTTGGCCATTTCCTCAACCTTCTTTTGAAGTTCGGACCTGCTCAAACGATCCCTAGCTGATGAGTCAGCGGACCGTGAGGGTCTGGCAAACTTTGATCTTCCCGAGTCAGCTCGAAGCCCCACTATTTGGTCGTAGAGCTTTGCTCCGTTGATTCTGGCTTCTCAAGCTTGGCTTGCTTCAGTCGGAGGATATTATACTCATTCGCCTTGAGCATGGAGAACAGCTTCTCAGTCTTCATCGAACTGAGGTCACTCCGGTTCTGATGGACAACTCTGTAAATTGCCCAATCTTCGCTAAGCGCTGAGAGAACTTTAAAGTTTATCTCGCACTGAGAGTATTTGCCTTTCCTGATACTTTCGATGTCCATTAAAATCTCTGTGAAACTCAGCTCCATTTTGTCGATACACTCGTCCGCGAGCTAAACAAAATTCTCGTACTTCTGAAAGGCAAGGTGAACTTGTTCTCCTTGATCTCATCAGATCCTTTACAAAGAGATGCTAATGCATCTCACATCTCCTTTGCAGTATTGCATGAGATGATCTTCGGCAGGTAGGCTTTGCCGATGGTGGACGAGGTGACACTCTTTGCGATGTCAACGAGATGAGGTATGTCTCTTTCTTCCTTGGTGTATCCCTCAGGATCCTTCAGCTCTGTCTTCATGGTCAATGTTCCATCTCCTGGAGTAGTGGAGGGAACTGTGACGGACTGAGTCACACGGATTGGACTATTTGTGATGGTCTCCCACATCCTGTGATGTCGGACACTTAGCGTCATCTTTAGTTGAAACTTCCATGTGGAGTAATCATCCACGGTGAAGTCAGGCAAGCTTCCGAGTAGAGTTAAATTCATGGTTCTTGCACACCAAAAGAGAAAAACACGCAAAAATGCACTAAGGAGGTTTTCAAAGATCTATTCAGTTGACCACTGAAAAATCTCGCCTCAGACCAATTGAAATTGAGTTAGTAGTCTTTTGAACTTGGCTCTGATACCACTTGATAATTCTGGTAACAAGTAACAGGTGTCGGGGGGAAGGGGGAATACACCACTAGCGATTTTTAACTTAAAACCTATTTTTTTAAACCGAATCGAACTACTCAGCTCAGGCACTCAACAACAGAGGAAGTTAATTAGAGTTGTCACACAGTGAGGTGCACAATTGACTTTTTGGACCGATGGTCAACTGTGTGAAACTGACTGAGGTTTTAAAGAGTTTTACTTATGCAGAAGTTGGTGAAAATTGAACTCGTTACTAAAACTGAAATCTTTTACAGGGAAGTTCAAGTTCCCAAATGCAATTTTTAGAAAACTATTTTATGCTGGATTAGTTGGTTAGGAAACTAAACGTACATACTAAAAATAAAGAACATAGTATTTTTACATGGTTTGGAGATTGACCTCCTACATCTATGACTTCTTTTTGGGGGAAGTAATCCACTCGATAAGCTTACGTGTGGTTATCAAACGTTTAGCTTGGTTTATTGGCTTCTGACAGTTGAATGTTCTTGCTAGGGAGAATGCTACTCTTCTGAATCTACTTGAATGCACGTGGAATCAACAATCTTCTTGCATTGTGGAGACCTCTATTCATAGAGAGGGAGATCAACTAGCCATTGGAAAGAGTCTTTTGACCTCTACCAAAAAGCATGTCACTCCACTGATAAACATCCATTTTGTAGCAACAAAACGCGTTTTCATAGCGATCATTTTTTGGCGCCGTTGTCGGGGACTATTTAGAGTTTTTAGTGTTAATGATCTTTGCATTGAGAGTACTAGTTCAAGCATTTTTTATTTAAATGTGTAGTTTGAATCTAAGTATGTTCTTGGTTGGTTTGTGTAGGTGAATTGGTGCATGATCACAAGGAAAAAAGGAGGCGAAATCATTCCTTTGGACTTGGAGATTGAAATCACTCACAAGCGGGCTAGCCGAGAATGAAGAAGGAAGACAATGGAGCACCAAAGGCCTAATAATATGGCCAACTTGGAGCGCCAAATGCAAGAACTCCGTCGTCAAATGAATGAGCAACAAGCTCAAAGGGGTAGAGCACCACCGCCTCCAATTAACCAAATGTTTGAGCCTCAAGTGAATATGTTCCAAGATGGAGGTTGGGGCAATCGGTGCAATGCCAACAATTTTGAGCTAGAGCCAGGGTTGCTTAATATGGTTCAAGCGGAGTCATTTGGAGGAGGATTTAATGAAGATGAAAATGCTCATTTGAGTACCTTTTTGGACATGTGTGAAACTATCAAGATCCAAGGGGTTTCAAATGACGTCATTCGATTGAGACTCTTCGGATTTTCTCTACGGGATAAGGCCAAAGCTTGGTACAAGACCCTTGATGCGTCTTCGACTTTTGGGTCTTTTAGCCTCGTTTTTCCCTTCTTTTGTGTTTGTATCAGTCGTATAGGGGAGAAAACAGGTACTATGGAGAAGAAAGCTCGGAAATGGGCATATGGACAAAATATGGTCGGAATGAGCATTACCGAGAAAATCAGCCCCGTTTTCGGATAATGATTCCCCCAGGAAGAGAGCTCAGCGATGGACTACTTAGAACATCTTTGAGAAGTGACAAACCCTGAAGAATTCCACCTGGTGTGAGGCTAATCGAAGGTTGCAGTCAGTACGACCATGACCGACAGCAGCAGTCAACAACCAGAGCTAAATATGGAAATACACATGGGTACTAGGAAAGGAAAGTCCTACTAGGCGGGATATCAATCAGATACAAGGATAAGACTAGAGATTGGAGAGAATCAAATCGTATCAAATCATATCTTCATATCTAGCAGATCAAGAACTAAAAAAGGGATGTAAACCCTAGACGGAGGAAATTGACGGCTGCAGCTAGGGTTTTGATATTTTATACACTATCTCTATTTAAAGTCCAGCAAGTGTAGACGGCGAGAACACACTTAACCAAGATACAATTTCATTCTCAGCATTTTTTTTACATTCACAGTATAAATAATTTACCGTTTTTCATTTTCTAGTGATTTATGCAAGCATGCTATTAGGTTCGACTGGTTTGTTGGTATGATGAGCATTATCACATGATAGCAGTAGAGAGTGATGGTCCCGAAATGAGTTACTGGTGTATGGGGGGGGGGGGAAATACACCAGTTAGGATTTTTCAACTTTCGAAAAACTTAACAGTTGAAAACAACTTCAACTGAGTAAAAGGACTCAGGTGAGATCTCACAGCTGAGTAAGCAAACTCAGCTGGAAGACCGGTGCTGTGAGGAATGTGGTGGAAAATAAACTCGTTAAAAACAACTCACGCAAACCAGCTCGGTTGGTCAAGAACCAAAATAGCTCGGTTGAAAAAGTGCAAAAGAGGTTTGAATGCTGGTTAGTTCGGTCAGTTAGAAATGCAATATGGACTGAATAAAAATAAACACGACACACAAGATTTACGTGGTTCGGAGATAACTCCTACGTCCACGGGGAGATGTGAGACCACACACCTCAGTCCAAGTTCTTCTGGACAGAACCACTCATCTTACGCGGGCTGAGTAACCGTTACAGTTTAGTTTCCGGGCACTAAACAGCCTAAGTCAAGTTTACGGGTACTTGATGACCTGACTACTCAATTACAGGAAGAGTAAGGTCCTAGCACACTTTTTAGGGTGTGAGAAAGGGTAGGATTTCCAACTACAGCTCGATCAAGAATGAGAGCTGGATCTAAGGCTTGAACGAATAAACACTCAACCTAAGATCATAAACAGTTTCGAATTCTAGGAACCCTCAGCTACTAATGTTCTCTCAAATTGGAACTCTCAGCTGCTGATGCTCTTAGATGATGATTTTGCAGATTTGCTTTGATTTCTCTCGAGAAAGCTTTTGAATTTTTAGTCGTCTATGTGTCTATCTGCATCCCTTCTTCTTGAATGAGAGGATGCCTCTATTTATAGGCGGAGAGAATCAACTAGCCGTTGGAGGAGTAGTTGATCTCTGATCGGTTGAAAGCGATGGCTTGTCTCTCATCTCTGCAGACTTTCCCGATATGGCATCTGTGCTCCTTTGCTTTCCATCTGAGACAGCCTTGTGTTGGGCTAGATGGGGTAATGACTGAACGGTCAAACCCTCATGTGACTTCCTTTTGAAATTCAAATCTTTGACAGTCAACTTCGGTTTGTCGGTTGAAAGTCTTGACCTTTATCTGAGTGATCTTCAGCTGATGTTCCGATCTTTCGAGTTCTCAGCTGACTTTGAACTTCAAAACAGTTGAACTCCTTGTTCAGATTCTATAACTGAGGTTCTGAAACTGAACCCTCAGTTGTCTTCTACTTATTTACTCAGTTGGGTTTGAACCCTCAGATGATTTCCTTTTCATCTGATGTTCTCTTCCTTTCAACTGTTTCTCATTTGATGAACGCTCAGTTGGTTTCCTTCAACTGATGTTCTGAAGACTTCCCCTTGTTTACATCTGAACAAATGAACTCTCAGTTGTCTTTCTTCACAACTGATGTTCTGTCTGAGTGACGCCTTGTTGCCATCTTCAGCTGGAGACCTGTAAAGATAAAAACTTAACTTTGCTCAAACAGCGAGCCTAAATTCTAACATTAGGTACTGGCAACATCTACTCGGTTGGGGTCAGCCGGTTTTGGAATTCATCAAAACTTATACTAATAAATTTCCCAACAATTTCCCCCTTTTTGATGATGCCAAAACCACTTACAACTTGAAACCACTACTGATCTAAACCTCACTAACTTATCTAAAATCTCAGTTGAAATTCTAGACAGTCTATAAGATAAAACATCAAAGGGTTAGCACAGTTATAACATGAAATTGAAAGACTTTGTGATTCAGAGCTTGGACAATGAGGAATTGTTCATCAAGGTGAATCGTATTATATACTTTGAAGTTTTTGTTACAACTGAAGGTTACAAAGTTAAGCGCAAAACATAGAAAGATAAAACAGTTGCTTCAAAAACTACAACATCCAAAAACATTATCAGCTCAAAAACTTTGACAGCTCAGAAATACTGTTGACCGTACTTGTTGAAGATACGGTTGAAGATCTCCTTCTTCGCTTCCGACTCAATCCCAGTGTTGACGCCGTGTTCCTTGCATACTTGCCTCGCCTCAGCTAAGATCGTATTTCTATTTGGCGTGCTTGTGCCTTTGATCATCGGAGGGCGGTATATGCACTTCTTTGGAACTGGAACAATGTTGGGATCAAGCTGAGCATTCAGCATAGCTCGCTTGAACTGACTAAACATTCCAGGGTCTCCAGAGCTGAGTTCCCACAGGGCTTCCTTGAAGGCTAGCCTTGGGTCTTCAGTCGAGTAGACTTTCCTGTAATAGAAGTCATTGACGAACTCATGCTTGAACTGTTCCCAGTCATCGTTCCACTCCGCATTCATCCACTTGTCAACATGTGGGTATCGAGACGGGAGCGGAGCGTTCTTCTGCAGCTGATGCGTCGACTTTCTAGCCTCAGCCTTCATCTGGTGCTTGTTGATTCTTCGCACACTCCGGCTGGCTTTGTTTCTGTCGACGTTCTTCTCCACCTTGGCGAGCTCCTTCTCGAACTTGGCCACCTTCTTGGCCTGATCGGCAGCGAACTTCTTGATCCAAGAGGGATTCAAGTACTTCTCCTTAGGCACCTCCATAGCTTTGGCAGCTTCGATACAGTCTTCAACGAATATCCCGTCAAGTTCTGCATCGAGCTCGGCTGTGAGCTCGGCTACGAGGTCGTGGGAGACTTCAGTTCGGGCTGCGACCCTTCAGCTTCAGCTGGCACTCCTTCTCCTTGCTGGAGAACAGCTTTCCCTTGACCATCCCCAGCTGCCGGCTCCTTGTCTTCCCCAGCTGCTGGCTCCTTGTCTTCCCCCTTTTTGGCATCATCCAAAAGGGTGGCAACAGTGCCATCCAGAGAGGTCAACTTGGCTTCAGCTTGTTGAATGCGGGAAAATAGCTCTTCAACAGCGTCCTTCTCTTCCACCTTCTTCGCCAACTCCAAGTCTTGGCGCTCCTGCTCAGCTCGCTGCACAGCTGCAAAGGTCGCAGAGACCTCTTTGTGAAGGGAGACGAACTCAGCTCAGAAAGAGGCGAATTGAGCCATCCACTCCTGGTCCTGAGTCTGCTGGGACTTTGCGAGGTCAGATTCAGCAACGGTCTTGAACACGTTGAAATCCGAGCTGAGGCTCTGAACGGCCTTCCTTAGAGCCGAGACCTCCGAGCTGGAAGAAGTGGAGAGATCTTCGAGCTTGTGCTGCAGAGAAGAGGAGAGGTGATCTAGCTGATTCTTCAGGCTGACATTTTCTGCCATCAGCTGCTGCATCCTATCAGCTTCTTCCTCCTTGCCCAGCTCGATTTTGGACAGCATCTCCGTCCTCAGCTGGTTGACCCTCTCCGAGATCAGCTCGCAGATGATGTCGATTGAGAGAGCTGGCTGATCGGAGGGTCCGGGCAGGAG
This sequence comes from Schizonepeta tenuifolia, assembly GCA_029490685.1. Taxonomy (NCBI): domain Eukaryota; kingdom Viridiplantae; phylum Streptophyta; class Magnoliopsida; order Lamiales; family Lamiaceae; genus Schizonepeta; species Schizonepeta tenuifolia. The sequence goes on along the minus strand of CM055955.1, from coordinate 80,631,419 downwards.
CGGTGGTTGTGGCTGGGCAGCAGACTCCAGGACAACCATGGCAGATCGGCTGGCGAGGTAGGCCTTGAGCTTGTCTTCTTCTCTCTTGGCCGCCTCATCAGCTGCGTCGACGTCGTCCATGCAGGAGGCATTTTTGGCGAGCATGTCATCAAGAAAGTGAACAGCTTCAGGGTTGTTGCACAGCTCCCTGGTGTCTGTCCCTTCTTGGATGCTTTTGTCCAGACGTCGTCGGAGGACAGCCACCTTTTGGTTGTAAGCCACCTCCAGGCTCTGGTAGTCGAAGTACTCCCTCAGGTTGGACTCTTCGACCTTTAACTTGTCCCAGCCATGGATCCTGAGGGTCTCCTCCTTCACGTACCAGTAGCTGAATATGACACTGAATTGGTATAGAAGCTCCGTCCCGAGAACAGAGAAAATGGGCATCGATGTTGCCTCGGGGAACATACCAATCAGCTTGCGGAAGCAGTAGCTGAGTCTTCCTTCATATTCAGCCAGGATCGCCTGACGGTTGGCTTCTTCATCGATCTGAGGGGGGTCGATATCGAAGGTTAAGGGTTCGATGGTTTCATCAACGTTGGCCGAAGAAGTGGTCACAACGTTGGCATCGAGCAAGAGGCTCGGAATATCTGACTGAGGACCAGTTGAGAGAACTGGATCCTCTTTGGATGGAGAGTTGGTTGGCTGGAGGATTTCTTCAGTCACAGGTGGGTTAACCTGGCTGGCATCAGCTCTAGACCGACTGTCGTGGGACTCCTCAGATGAAGAAGAGTCATCTGAGGAGGAGCTGGCATCCACCACTTGGATCTCCACGTCTCCACCTGCCTCCTCAGCCACGTCCTCCTGGCGAGGTTGAAGAATAAACCCAGCTGGGTCAACCGATTGACTGGATTCGGTTGACTCCTTCTCCTCAGCCGGCTTGACCACCACAGGACTTGTTGTGGATGGTTTAGCCGCTGGCTGGATGATTCTTATCCTTGGCCTCTTCTGCAGAGTTTTCTCCTCTTCCTCCTCTTCGTCTTTTTCCTCCTCAGCTACCTCTTCCAGCTGGCTCTTCGCCGGCTTGGTCCTCGAAGGTCGACGAGCAGCTGCCTCCACAGCTGGCTTAGGGACACCCTTGGGGGTGTAGACAGCTTCTACAACATCCCTGGCCTTCTTGGTTGAGGGGAACAGTGACAGCTTGCTGACTGGAGTGTCCTCACTCCCTTCCCATGTCAGCGGCAAACCCTTTGTGGCTTGGAGGATGAGGGCTGATATCTTTGTCCCGAAATTGAGAGTTCCCTTGACACTCAACAGAACATCCCCGGACTCAGCTGTCGTCTCGGATATCTTCTGCTTCTCCGACACCAGCTGGCTCTCTATATATCCCAACCAGTCGACCTGGTGCATCTCTTCCAGGGCCTTCTACTGCTTGAGCTTAGGACGGCTGATGTCCCCGAAGGCTCCACCATATGCGAAGATGCATTTGGAGATTACATCGAAAAGAAGTCGGTGCTCCGGCTTCAGCTTTATCCTTTGCATGCTCCCCTTCAATGGTTCGGGAACAAGAAGAATGGTTTGAAGGAAGGCATCAGCTTCCTTGTCAGAAAAGTTCCCCACCACGTCTGTGGCTTCACGGTTTCTGGGGATGAGCTTCTCCAGCTCCTTCGACACCTTTATCTCCACAACGGAGTCTTCTACTGTTCGGGAGGTTCTGTGGCGTTGCTTGCACGGGATGATCGTGACAAGCCCGTCATTTGTGACTCGTTGCAGATTACGGTAGAAATGTACGATCTGCTTCCTGAGCAACAGGGCCGGAGAGAGGGTGGCCCAATCAAGCAGATGGTGATCGGAGAGTATGGCGGCGATTGGAGCGAGCTCAGGCGAGGAGAGAGCCGCTCTGGATAATATCTGTTCGAAATGAATCTTCGACATCACCATGTCGAACGATTCCTGGAACGTTGCAGGCTCTGAGGAAACCATCTTTTTAGACGCTTTTGACTTGGGCGCCATCTTGAGGAGATATATATGCAAAGAAAGAGTGAAAGACTTTACTGGAAATGGCGAGACAAGATTTGAGAAGATGATGAATAGTGAGTAAAGATATGCACGAAAAGAGAAAGTAAGGATCACTTCCTGATTTGCCGTATTATATAATCTTTGACTCGGATAAAATCAACGGCTGGGGTTAAATCGCGCGAATCTATTAACGGCTGTGATTTCGCGACTGTTGAGTAATTTTGACTGATATACCACGCGCGCGAGTGAGAAGGTGAATAGTTTGAGGTGTCAGCCCAGTCGCACTGTAAAGTAAGGCTATAGGTGTTCAGCCAGACTTTACATTAAATGCGATATGATGGCTTGTTTAGTCTAGCTGACATGTTCAGGAATGTTTGAATTTATTTCAAACATTCTCATTTAATATCATAACACCTTCAGTTCATAAATGATACCTGCCAGCTGATGTCTGAATCAGCTGTGTTCATTTGTTGAATTCCTCAGTTGCCGCATACCATCAGCTGACTCGAGTTCGTCTGTTCAGCTGACGTCTGTTCCATTATTGCAGCATACCATCAGCTGACTCAAGTTCATCTCCTCAGCTGACGTTTGATGTCCTCAGTTGGCAATTCGTATCTGATATTCCCCTTTCAGCTAAGCTTCCCCCTTCATCTGAGCTTCCCCCTTAAGTCGATATCCGATTCTTCAGCTCGGATGAATCCTTGTCAGCTCGGATGATTCTTCTGCTCAGATGAGCTTTTAGCTCGGATCCAAAAGTCCTAGAAGATCACACAACATCTTGAACCGGGCTTCAGGAAGAGGTTTGGTGAGGATGTCAGCTCTCTGAATCTCAGTTGGGATCTTCTCCATGGACACATCCTTCTTCTCAATATGATCTCGGATGAAGTGATGACGAATATCGATATGCTTAGTCCGAGAGTGATGAACAGGGTTTAGAGAGATAGCTATGGCATTTAGCTATCACAATGTATGGGAACCTGTCCAGTTGAGACTTCATAATCTCTCAGCTGCTGCTTCAGCCACAATACTTGCATGCAACAGCTTCCGGCAGCCATGTACTCTGACTCGGTTGTCGAAGTAGCAACACACGCTTGTTTCTTGGAGAACCATGAAACTAGCTTGCTTCCCATGAACTGGCAGTGTCCAGAAGTAAACTTTCTGTCCAACCGATCTCCTGCTAGGTCGGCATCTGAGTATCCAGTCAACTGGATATTGTCATCAGTTGGGTACCACAATCCAACATTGACAGTTCCCTTCAGATACTTAATGATGTTCTTTGCTGCCAACATGTGTGCTTCTCTTGGTTGGACTTGAAAACGAGCACACACTCCAACTGCGTATGAAATGTCTGGTCGGCTGGCAGTTAGGTAGAGCAGCGAACCGATGATCCCTCTATACTGGCTGGCATTAATGAGCTTTCCTTCAGCTCCTGGTTCGATCTTCCAGTTCGTGTTCATAGGGATCTTGGTTGTCTTACTTGTCTGCAATCCGAACTTGGTGATGAGCTCCCTTGTATATTTGGACTGGTTGATGAAAATCCCTTCAGGTGACTGCTTCACTTGTAATCCAAGGAAATAATTCATCTCGCCCATCATTGACATCTCGAACTTTTCCTTCATAAGATCGGAGAATTTCTTGCACAGCTCCTCCGACTTGGATCCGAAAATGATGTCATCGACATAAATTTGCACGACAAGTATATCTTCTCCAACTTTGATGGTGAACAGAGTTTTATCAACTGAACCTTGTTTGAACCCCGAGTCCAGAAGAAATCCACAAAGAGTGTCATACCATGCTCTTGGTGCTTGCTTTAGACCATAGATAGCTTTCTTCAGCTTGTACACTCTTCCATCTCCAGTCTCAAAACCAGGAGGCTGTTCAACATATACATCTTCTTTTATATCTCCATTGAGGAATGCACACTTCACATCCATCTGATATACTTTGAACTTGTGATGTGCGGCATAAGCTAGAAAGATCCGGATGGCTTCAAGCCTTGCAACTGGTGCAAAGGAATCTTCAAAATCAATTCCTTCTTGTTGGCAGTATCCTTGAGCTACCAACCTTGCTTTATTCCTCACAATGAATCCAATGGCGTCTCTCTTGTTTTTGAAAATCCACTTTAGTCCAATCACCTTGACACCATTTGGTCTTTCTACCAACTCCCATACACAGTTGCGTAGAAACTCATTCAATTCTTCTTGCATGGCTGTTGTCCAGTGGACACAATTGAGAGCTTCCCCAACATTCTTCGGTTCTGGAACATCAGCTACAAAGCAAGAAATCATGGCAACATCTCCAGCTTGCTCGAACTCCTCTAGAACTGCCAATTCCTCAGCATATTGGGCATAAGTGTTGGATTCTTCCTCGGTTGATTCTGAATTTGCAACTCTGCTCCGTGTGCGCACACCCTCGGTTGGATCTCCGATGATGTCGTTGGTGGAATGAACTTCATACCATCTTCGGTTGCGTCTTCCTTCTTCTTCCAACAGTGGCTGTTCAGACATCTGAGTTGGAGTCTTCAGAGCTGGTGATTGATCAGCTGTTGAGTCTGGATCCTCAACATTTACAATAGATTGAACTGAGTTCGGTTGGTCATCGGATGCTGATGCAGTTGGATGGACATCAGCTGAAGTTCCCTCTAGGGACGAGCTGAGGTCTTCGCATTCATCTTCAGAGGAGTATGGGTCCTCATCCTCAGTTGCCCATACCAGTGGTTCAGCTCGGTTCTTTTCCCGAAGAGCTTGCGATCTGGTGAGAACTGGTAGAACAGCTGGATCCGCGTGTTGTTCCTTTACCTGTTCCCTGCACTCAAAGGTAGATTCATCAAAACTAACATGAGGTGTTAATTCCACAACACGAGAGCTGTTGTTGAAAACTCTATATGCCTTGATCCGAGCTGCATATCCAAGAAATATGCCCTTCGAAGCTTTGGCATCAAAGGTTTTCAACTGAGTCTTCCCATTGTTGTGAATATAACACTTAGATCCAAAAACACGAAAATAAGAAATATCAGGCTTTCTGCGTCTCCACAGCTCGTAGGGCGTCTTTCCCAACCGCTTGGTGAGAAGAGATCGATTCTGTGTGTAGCATGCTGTGTTGATCGCTTCAGCCCAAAATCTCTTAGGTAGTGCTGAGCTTGCTAACATGGATGTGGCTGCATCCTTCAGAGTTCTATTTCTTCGCTCAGCTACACCATTCTGTTGTGGAGTACGCGCGGCTGATGTTTGATGGGTTATGCCATTCTTTTCGCAATACTCAATGATGGTTTCATTTAGAAACTCCGTTCCACGATCTGATCTGATAGATATGATCTTCATCTCTTGTTGGTTCGATATCCGATCCATTAGCTTGGGCAGCTCATCTCGGGTTTCACTCTTGTGGCGCATGAAGATGGTCCACGTATATCTTGAGTAGTCATCAGTTACAACCAAAGTATATTCGTTTCCATTAATGCTTTTTGGTGTAACTGGCCCGAAGAGATCCATATGGATCAGCTGCAACACTCGGTCGGTTGAAGGAGTTGACTTCAACCGGAAGGAGATTCTAGCGATTTTCCCAGCTGGCATGCACTACACATGTGTGTTGTTGAAAACACTCGGTTAGGTATGCCTCTTGCATGTTCTTGTCTGGCAAGTCGGTTCATCGTCTTGAAGTTCAGATGGTTGAGCCTTTTGTGCCACAGCCAGCTCACATCCGAACTGCTCTTTGACAACAGGCAAGTGTCAGGGAGGCTGCTGTTCCAGTCAGCGTAGTATACATTCCCTGTTGGAGATCGATTTCCCAACAATATCACCTATTTTGATCCGACATCTTTAACTCTGCAACCCTGTGCATCAAACTTGACAGAGAACCCATTATCACAGAATTGGCTGATGGAGAGCAGGTTATGCTTCAATCCATCAACAAAAGAAACATTAGAAATTGAAACATGATTGGTTTCAAGGGTACCGTAACCTCTGGTATAACCTTTTGAGTTATCACCAAAAGTAACTGATGGACCTTCTTTCTCCACGAAACTTCCAAGAAAATCCTTCAGATTTGTCATGTGTTTCGAGCATCCACTATCCATCACCCACATTGTTGTAGACGCCTTCTTCTTCCTCAGCTGTTTCTCCTGTACCTGCAAGGAGAAACTCGCTTAGGTCCCCAATTTCAGTTGGGTCCTGGAGGGTTAGAACCAGTTCCCGCTGGAACCGTGCGTCGCTTTTCTCTGTACACTCGAATAGCCTGGTCATTCCAAATGATCTGCCCATTTTCATCAATTATAACAACACCCCGGTTATCCTTAGGCTTGTTGTTTGAAATGATGCTCTGTTTCTTGGGAGGAGTTGGATTTCTCCCATGTTGGGCTTTAGGAGGTAAGGCTTTCCCCCTGTTTTGATGGCGATTCTTATCCTGTTGAGTTTGTCTGTGAGGTCGGACGCCTTTGTGGAATCTTCTTGGCTGATTCTGATTCCATTGCCTTGGCTGTTGATGATGGCTGTTCATGCCCGGATGTTGATTCATGATGTGGCATGAGTAACCATAGCTGTCGTAACTTTTCCACATAGGTTGACTCTGTTGGAACCTCTGATTGTTGTGGTGATGGAACCGTTGTTGATTATATCGGTTGAAGCTTGGTCGGTTCTGTTGGTTCCATCTCTGCTGTGGTTGGTTTGTTGGTCGGTTATCACGTCGGTTCTGAGCTTGGATATGTTGTCAATTTTGAGCTTGATTGCGACTCCGACGTCTCCGGTTCCTCCGTTGAGTCTTGGAACATTTCCCCTCGGTTGTAGACTCCAGGGACTGTTTCGTTGGTGCTCCATCTGCAGCTCCTTTGCCTTTCTCAGCCGTAGTTACCTTTATCAGTTGTGAGGGTGTTTGTTCAGTTGCATACTCAACTGTGTTAGGTTTGGCAACCATGACTTCCTCAGCCCTGGTGAAGGTAGCTGGTGGAATTCCAGTGTCCTTTGCCACGTCGTATCCGAGTCCAGACACATCATCCGTTTGCCGTCTGTATTTGATGAGATTCTCGATGATCTCGGATGACTGATATAGCTTTGTCAGGTTGTCTTTCTCAGTTTGAAGATCCTTGAGAAGAACAACTATATGCTCGGTCTGGGCATCTGATGTCTTCATTAGCTGGTCGATCTGAGCCTCTTGCTTGTTCAACTGTTCGTTCTGTGCCTTGATCTGTTCCTTCAACTGTTCATCGGTTGAAGCCTCAGTTTGGTTGGCTGTACTCAGTTGACTTTTCAGCTGGTCAATTTCTTCAGCTTGTCTCTTGATCAGATCATCCTTTTCGGTTAAGGAATCTTCAAGCTTGGCGAACTGGGCTTGAAGACTCTTAAACTCAACCGACTGCTGATGCAGTTCCTCACTGAGTTCTTGAAAATCATTCCAGGAGGGTTCCAACTCATCGTTCATAGATTCCTGCATGTTAGAAGTATTGGAAGAATTTAAGCGAGCAAGATTAGATTGTACCTCAATATCATCTTGGTCGGTTCCAAGTGCCATGAGGCATTGATCCGGACTGATGACTTTGTTGGTAGAGGTCAGATCATCCTCATCTTCAGTGTCTGTGAAGATGTCCATATCGTCAGCTGCCTCTTCAGCTACCATGACCTTATTCTTTGCAGTTTGCTTCGCCATCAGTGCTTCTCTTTCCTTCTTTGAGAGGTCTAGGCAATCAGCTTTGAAATGTCCTTCCTTACCGCATTCGAAGCAACCATTGGTAACTGGCTTCGAATTGTCTCGAGTTCGGTTTGATTTATAGAAACGTTTATATTTGCCGAACCGAGTATCCATATCGGCTAACTTCTTTGACAATGCTGCAATGTTCTGTTGCAGTTCTTCTCTGCTCGGCTCCTTTGCAGTCGTGTCAGCCGACCTGGTTGGCCTTGACGATCTCGACTTTGAGTAGTCAGCTCGGAGGGCAACTGACTTTGATGCTGAGCCGACGTCCTCAATTCTATTTGTCTGACTTGAGGGCTGCGACCTCCTTCTGTTGACCTTATACTCATTTCCTTTCAAGATTGAGAACAATCTTTCAGTTCCCATTTCACCTAGGTCAGCTCGGCTCTCGTGGATATTTGTGAAAGTATCCCACTCAGCCAGTAGAGCTTGCAACACTTTGAGGTTTATCTCTCTTAGAGTGTATTTTCCTTTCCGGATGGATTGGATTCTTCTGATGATGTCCATAAACCGGAGCTCTAGCTGATCTATAGTCTCATCAGGTCGCAGACTGAAATTGTCAAAATCTTGACATGCATGCGAGAACTTGTTTTCCTTTGTCTCGTCGCTTCCTTCACTTAGCGAGGCCAGGATGTCCCACATCTCTTTTGCGGTCTCACATTCCTCTATCCAGGGCAGATAATCTTGTCCAACCGTGGACATCATTGTGCTCTGAGCCCAGATATCTAGCTGGCTCACCTTGGCCTCCTCCGGAGTGTAGTCCTCTGGCTGTTTCTCCACATACTCTACCACTGCATCTCCATCGTTGGGATTTGTGGGAGTGCGAAGTACACTGTCTCGTATGACGATTGGTCCAGATGTGAGAACTTGTTGCATCCTATGATGCTTGGACAAAAGGATCTTCTTCATTCGAGTTCTCCATGATGTATAGTTGACAATAGAGAACATGACTGTGATCTTGTCCTTGACGTCCATCTGCACAAACAAAAACAGGACAACAAAAAATGCGAGCAAGAATGCACTAGCGTGAAAAGATCTGTTCAGTTGACCACTGAAGAAAATTCTCGAATTCACACCTCGTGAAACAGAGTCAGCAGTCTTTTGAACCACTGCTCTGATACCACTTGATGGTCCCGAAACGAGTTACTGGTGTATGGGGGGGGGGGGGGAATACACCAGTTAGGATTTTTCAACTTTCGAAAAACTTAACACTTGAAAACAACTTCAACTGAGTAAAAGGACTCAGGTGGGATCTCACAGCTGAGTAAGCAAACTCAGCTGGAAGACCGGTGCTGTGCGGAATGTGGTGGAAAATAAACTCGTTAAAAACAACTCACGCAAACCAGCTCGGTTGGTCAAGAACCAAAATAGCTCGGTTGAAAAAGTGCAAAAGAGGTTTGAATGCTGGTTAGTTCGGTCAGTTAGAAATGCAATATGGACTGAATAAAAATAAACACGACACACAAGATTTACGTGGTTCGGAGATAACTCCTACGTCCACGGGGAGATGTGAGACCACACACCTCAGTCCAAGTTCTTCTGGACAGAACCACTCATCTTACGCGGGCTGAGTAACCGTTACAGTTTAGTTTCCGGGCACTAAACAGCCTAAGTCAAGTTTACGGGTACTTGATGACCTGACTACTCAATTACAGGAAGAGTAAGGTCCTAGCACACTTTTTAGGGTGTGAGAAAGGGTAGGATTTCCAACTACAGCTCGATCAAGAATGAGAGCTGGATCTAAGGCTTGAACGAATAAACACTCAACCTAAGATCATAAACAGTTTCGAATTCTAGGAACCCTCAGCTACTAATGTTCTCTCAAATTGGAACTCTCAGCTGCTGATGCTTTTAGATGATGATTTTGCAGATTTGCTTTGATTTCTCTCGAGAAAGCTTTTGAATTTTTAGTCGTCTATGTGTCTATCTGCATCCCTTCTTCTTGAATGAGAGGATGCCTCTATTTATAGGCGGAGAGAATCAACTAGCCGTTGGAGGAGCAGTTGATCTTTGATCGGTTGAAAGCGATGGCTTGTCTCTCATCTCTGCAGACTTTCCCGATATGGCATCTGTGCTCCTTGGCTTTCCATCTGAGACAGCCTTGTGTTGGGCCAGATGGGGTAATGACTGAACGGTCAAACCCTCATGTGACTTCCTTTTGAAATTCAAATCTTTGACAGTCAACTTCGGTTTGTCGGTTGAAAGTCTTGACCTTTATCTGAGTGATCTTCAGCTGATGTTCCGATCTGTCGAGTTCTCAGCTGACTTTGAACTTCAAAACAGTTGAACTCCTTGTTCAGATTCTATAACTGAGGTTCTGAAACTGAACCCTCAGTTGTCTTCTACTTATTTACTCAGTTGGGTTTGAACCCTCAGATGATTTCCTTTTCATCTGATGTTCTCTTCCTTTCAACTGTTTCTCATTTGATGAACGCTCAGTTGGTTTCCTTCAACTGATGTTCTGAAGACTTCCCCTTGTTTACATCTGAACAAATGAACTCTCAGTTGTCTTTCTTCACAACTGATATTCTGTCTAAGTGACGCCTTGTTGCCATCTTCAGCTGGAGACCTGTAAAGATAAAAACTTAACTTTGCTCAAACAGCGAGCCTAAATTCTAACATTAGGTACTGGCAACATCTACTCGGTTGGGGTCAGCCGGTTTTGGAATTCATCAAAACTTATACTAATAAATTTCCCAACAGAGAGCATACTGAATAATCCATACCTGTGAGATTTGAGCCAAATTTGCATTTATTTTCTGGTGTGACTATGCTGCTTAGTAACCATAGAACTTGATTGTGGATTCTAGCTGGTTGGTGTAGTTTATATGATTCAGGTAATTTCTTCTATTTAGAGCCCCAAATTTATTTTCTTGAGCTGAAATGATAAATCCTTGTTAACCACTTTGAGCCGAATGAATTCTTTCATAAGCTATTGCGCCAGAATTGATTAAAAGTGTGACTTCCACATTGTACGGAGGATAAAGGGTAGCTCATTACTTAAGATGGAAAAGCATAAATTGAAAAGAGAGTCTGGATTCGGAAATGATAAGACGAATTTCCTTAATTGAAGAAGTAAAAAATAAACCCTGCCGAAAAGGAAGAAAAGGTGAAGTAGGAGTGTCAGTACTGAAAAGATAGATTGGCATGATTGGAACCAAGTTTTAAACTATTTATCCAAAAATTCTTACCTCTGCTCCGCATACCCCACTACAACCTAACAAAGACCCTTTGATGAACTGCACCAAATTAAACATTGGTTATGAATTCATGAACAAGTCTATAGGGAAACTAAGGCAGCATAGGATGAGAGTATACACTTACCCATATATTTGAGTGTGTGAGAGAAACTGCTAATCTCTTCATGTGATTTATTTGCTCAATGGTTTGTGGTATGACATAACGGTTGATGCATGCATGTATGATCCGATCTGATAATTATGTAGTTCCGTGTCTTGAGTCTTTATTTCTTCTCTTTCTTCTATTTTCGTCGGTGTTTTTTGTGAATCCACCTGCATACTTGAGGACAAGTATGGTTTAAGTGTGTAGGTGTGATGCGTCTTCTACTTTTGGGTCTTTTAGCCCTATTTTTCCCTTCTTTTGTGTTTGTATGAGTCGTATAGGGGAGAAAATAGGTACTATGGAGAAAAAAGCTCGGAAATGGGCATATGGACGAAATATGGTCAGAATGAGCATTACCGAGAAAAATCAGCCCCGTCATCAGATAATGATTCCCCAAGGAAGAGAGCTCAGCGATGGACCACTTAGAACATCTCTGAGAAGTGATAAACCCTAAAGAATTCCACCTGGTGTGAGGCTAACTGAAGGATGCAGTCAGTACGACCATGACCGACAGCAGCAGTCAGTAACCAGAGTTAAATATGGAAATTCGCGTGGGTACTAGGAAAGGAAAGTCCTACCAGACGGGATATCAATCATATACGAGGATAAGACCAGAGATTGGAGAGAATCAAATCGTATCAAATCATATCTTCATATCTAGCAGATCAAGAGCTAAAAAAAGGATGTAAACCCTAGACAAGAGGAGATTGACGGCTGCAGCTAGGGTTTTGATATTTTATACGCTATCTCTATTTAAAGTCCAACAAGTGTAGACGGCGAGAACACACTTATCACCCCCAAGATACAATTTCGTTCTCAGCATTTTTCTTTACATTCATAGTATAAATAATTTACTGTTTTTCATTTTCATTCCATTGTTAAGAACAAATTCAAGGTGGTTGGCCTTAGGTACTTTTTATTCTAAGTATTTTGTATTTTCTTTCATTGATGAGTTTATTTACATGCATGAGTATGTCTTTCAATATGTGTGAGTATTCCCCTGGTGAGATTTGGGAGGGGGAAATGATTAACTGTTGATATGTGAGTTATTCGAGAGGCATTTGTACGCTCGGTTGAGTTCAGTAGTTCCGGAAAGGTCTGAGCAGAAATCGTGAACAGTTCGGACCTAGCGGGTGATGTCCGCTCGGTAAGGGTTGTACCACGTCAAGCAAAGGTCAGGGTGTCACGCCCCGACTCTCGAGGTGCGACTTACGAACAACAACAAACCTAAATAACTAACAACTAACTCAAACAAAGGGAACATGCTCGGGGAAAACAAAGATGAAATATAAGGCAATCGAATTTGGTTTTCAAAAGCATAAAGAAATAATAACCGAGCATCTTAACTTCACTTTAAACGGGAATTCAAACAAGTAAATCATGCTGATGGGAAAGGAATTCCAACAAAAAGAGGAAACATACGAATATATATATCAAGATAAGGGATCATGTTCAACAACAAATCAAGTTACGAGCCCATCGCTCGGGATTACAAGTTAAAGGGGTTACGAATTCAACAAAGATTCAAAGTCTTCGAGCACAACGCTCGGAATAAAAAATATGAATATTAGAGTACTAGCATCAACAGACATTAGATCAAAAGATTGCAGCGGAAATTAGCATCAACTCCCAACACTTGCACGTATGAAGACGTACAAATGTCAGTCCGAAATTCTACCAAACTTAACCAACAAAACCAAACCACACCACCAAGTATCCACGCCATCGCCATCCAGTCAACCTGCATGTTTAGAAACACACGCAGGGCTGAGTACTTCGTACTCAGTGAACACAAGCCAAAACATTTGAATAAAGATGCTTCTTAAAGCTATATTAATTGAACTTGCCTTGCCAAACATCACAAGCATATAAGCAGTTTTAAAAACGGTTTTATTCAAAACTCATCGATTAGAAAAGAAAAATTTTACTCCTAAATTCTCATCATTGGACTTTACTCGGTTAATTAGACGCTCTCTAAAGGGATAAAAACTCGGGGTATCACATCCTCACCCTCTTAAAAAAAATTTCGTCCCGAAATTTTCTGACCTTAAAAAAATAACTCAGGATACTTTGCTTTCATCTTTTCTTCGAGCTCCCAAGTGGCTTCTTCAAGATCGTGATGACACCACTTGACTTTCACTAAGGGAATCGATTTCGTTCTAAGCTGCTGGACTTTATAATCTAAAATCTCTTCGGGTTTCTCTTTGTAGCTTAGATCGGGCTTCATCTCAACATCTTCTCGATGTATTACATGCTTCGGGTCAAAGACATATTTTCTCAACTGCGATACGTGAAACACGTTATGCGAACTTCCGAAACTAGGCGGTAACGCTAAACGATACGATACGGATCCAATCCTCTCGAGGATCTCGTACGGTCCTATAAAACGAGGTCTAAGCTTTCCTTTAACTCCAAAACGATAAACTCCTTTCGAGAGGGACACTTTCAAAAACACTTTATATCCTTCTTCAAATTCTAACTTAGATCTTCGATTATCGGCATACGACTTCTGTCGACTCTGAGCTTCCTTAATCTTCTCACAGATTTGACGTATAGATTCTATCATTTCTTCAATCGCTTCTTGCCCTAACACTTTCCTTTCACCGACTTCATTCCAATACAACGGCGATCTACACTTCTTTCCGTAAAGAGCTTCATATGGGGCCATTCCTATCGTATTCTGATAGCTATTGTTGTATGCGAACTCAACAAGAGGTAAAACTTTTTCCCACTCGACTCCTTTATCTAACAAGATGGCTCTCAACATATCTTCGAGAATTTGGATCGTTCGCTCGGACTGACCATCGGTTTGAGGGTGGTAAGCAGTGCTGAACTGTAATTGGGTTCCCAACTCTTTGTGGAAACTTTCCCAAAAACGGGCGGTGAACTTCGAATCTCTATCAGAGGTGATCGTCTTCGGAACTCCGTGCAACTTCACAATTTCTTTGATGTAGATCTCAGCTAACTTGGCTGATCCATAGGTATGTGGAATAGGTATGAAATGAGCAGACTTCGTCAACCTATCCACTATTACCCATACTACTGTATTTCCTCTTCTTGATCTTGGCAATCCTGTCACAAAATCCATTGTGATTCCATCCCACTTCCACTCTGGGACGGGTAATGGTTGTAGAGGTCCATACGGTCTTTGATGTAAGGACTTCACTTGCTAGCAAGCTAAACATCTTTCAACGAATAATGCTACATCCGTCTTCATTCCATTCCACCAAAACTGGTTCTTTAGGTCTTGGTACATCTTCGTGCTGCCGGGATGAGCTGTATATGGGGTTTCATGAGCTTCACTCATTATCTCGTTCTTCAACTTGTCATCGTTAGGTACGCAAATTCTTCCTTGATACAACAACGCATTATCGCTTGATTCTGCAAAATCTTTAACTTCTCCACTTCTCACCTTCCTTCGTAGCTTTTCTAACTCTTCGTCTCTTCTTTGGCCTTCTACGATACGGGTTCTTAAGTCAGGTATCACTACTAAGGTAGCAATTACTTGATCTACTGTCGCTGGAGGTACGATTACTTCAATCTTCATCTTCGCAAACTCTTCAATCAACTCGACTTCATCGGTTAAAAGAAATCCTAACTCGATCCTATCCGATTTTTCCTTCCTTCTCTTTCTACTTAACGCGTCGGCTTCTACGTTCGCTTTATCGGGATGGTAAGATATCTTGCAATCGTAGTCTTTTACTAGCTCAAGCCATCTCCTTTGTCTCATGTTCAACTCCTTCTGCTCGAAGAAGTACTTCAGGCTTTTGTGATCTGAGAATATTTCACATTTCGCTCCATAAAGGTAATGTCGCCATATCTTCAAAGCATGAACGACGGCTGCTAATTCCAGGTCGTGGGTTGGATACTTCTCCTCATGAGGTTTGAGTTTCCTGGACGCATATGCAATCACTTTCCCATTTTGCATTAACACGCATCCTAGTCCTTGAGCAGATGCATCGGTATAAACAACATAATCTTTATCTAGCTCGGGGAGGGCTAGAACTGGGGCTGTCGTCAATCTCGTCTTGAGTTCTTGAAAACTTTTCTCACACTCTTCCGTCCATGTGAACTTCGTTTCTTTCTTCAACAGGCTCGTCATCGACTTCGCGATCTTAGAAAATCCTTCAATGAATCTCCGGTAGTATCCTGCTAAACCAAGAAAACTACGGATTTCATGTACTGACGTTGGGGACTTCCAATCCTGCACAGCTTTCACCTTCTCCATATCTACTTGGATGCCTTCGGACGAAACTACATGTCCTAAGAAATTTACTGCCTTCAACCAAAATTCGCACTTACTGAATTTGGCATACAGTTTTTCCGTTCTAAGCGTTTCTAACACGATTCTTAAATGCTCTTCATGCTCAGCTTCACTCCTTGAATACACCAAAATATCGTCTATAAAGACAATCACGAACTTGTCCAAATATTCGTGAAAAACTCTATTAATCATATCCATGAACACTTCCGGGGCATTTGTTAATCCAAATGGCATTACTATGAATTCGTAATGTCCATATCTCATTCTAAAAGCAGTCTTCAGAATATCTTCTTGCTTGATCTTCAGTTGGTGGTATCCAGACCTTAAGTCAATCTTGGAGAAAACACCGGCTCCTTTTAACTGGTCTAACAAATCATCTATCCTTGGCAAAGGATATTTGTTCTTCAACGTAATCTTGTTTAACTCTCGGTAGTCTATGCACATCCTTAAACTACCGTCCTTCTTCTTCACGAACAAAATCGGAGCACCCCAAGGCGATACACTCGGTCGAATGTAGCCTAAGTCCAACAATTCTTGCAGTTGGATCTTCAACTCTTGAAGTTCCTTTGGGGCCATTCGATATGGTGCCTTGGATATCGGGGCTGATCCTGGTTCTAAATCGATTGAAAACTCTAGCTGACGATCAGGGGGTAAACCTGGTAACAATTCAGGAAACACATCCTTGAATTCTCTTATGATTGGAACATCATCGATACTTAACTCATGATTTGGTTTTCAAAAGCATAAAGAAATAATAACCGAGCATCTTAACTTCACTTTAAACGGGAATTCAAACAAGTAAATCATGCTGATGGGAAAGGAATTCCAACAAAAAGAGGAAACATACGAATATATATATCAAGATAAGGGATCATGTTCAACAACAAATCAAGTTACGAGCCCATCGCTCGGGATTACAAGTTAAAGGGGTTACGAATTCAACAAAGATTCAAAGTCTTCGAGCACAACGCTCGGAATAAAAAATATGAATATTAGAGTACTAGCATCAACAGACATTAGATCAAAAGATTGCAGCGGAAATTAGCATCAACTCCCAACACTTGCACGTATGAAGACGTACAAATGTCAGTCCGAAATTCTACCAAACTTAACCAACAAAACCAAACCACACCACCAAGTATCCACGCCATCGCCATCCAGTCAACCTGCATGTTTAGAAACACACGCAGGGCTGAGTACTTCGTACTCAGTGAACACAAGCCAAAACATTTGAATAAAGATGCTTCTTAAAGCTATATTAATTGAACTTGCCTTGCCAAACATCACAAGCATATAAGCAGTTTTAAAAACGATTTTATTCAAAACTCATCGATTAGAAAAGAAAAATTTTACTTCTAAATTCTCATCTTTGGACTTTACTCGGTTAATTAGACGCTCTCTAAAGGGATAAAAACTCGGGGTATCACGTCAAGCAAAGGTCAGGGCATGCCAGACAACAATGTTCAGTATGCTTATGACCGAGTAGCTGAGCAGCGCCTTCAAGGGCATTGTAGATCTGGATGGCAAAGAACGGGCAAGGAGATACTACGTCTTTCTTTGGTCTTGGGCTTCTCTAATGGCTATCCATCAACTGTGACGAGGCATAAAGCCATGGTTATCGACCAAGGGACTCACCTCACGCATCGTAGACATATCGATGACTGGTTGGACGTGTTACCGGAAATGTATATCCCACGAGTTATGTCTGCTTTGTAGGTGCAGAGCCGGGAAACTTGAAAGAGAAGGTTGGTGAGGGTCATACTTGGAGGGATGGGGTATGACTACTATTAAAGGAGGAGTGAAACACGGCCTTGTGATCGGGGTGAGGCCACGGCATTGTGATCGGGGTGAAGCGTGACCTTCGGACCAAGTGACTACAAGGGACTTAACCATCCCAAGTGTGGAATATAATCTCTTGAAACGCCCCAATGTCTTTGGGCTACGCCATGAGGTTATATCAAGCATGGACGGATTTTGAGTATGTCTATGACCGAATACAAATATCAACAGTGATCATGACCTAACCCAAATTTTACCCATTTTATATTTGATTGCCTTTAAGTTATTTGTGCAGATAATAGGATGGGATCGTGACAACCAAACTTGTGCACCTAAAGAGTAAAATAGTTCATCACTCTCCGTGGGATTGACCCTAGCTTACCGCTAAGACTAACCAGTCTGGTTGTGGGCATAGGAGCGTGTACTGTCCGTCTGGTGCATACACAAGTATTTTGATCGTACCATGCGATGGGTGCGTGTCAAAAATGGCGCTGTTGCCGGGGAGTGACGCGCAGTAATTTTACTCTTCTCATTCCATCTTCTGCTACTGGTGTATGCGTGGAACTAGTTGAGTACAAAGAGCATTGATTTTTGATCCGAATATCAACCGAACTGAACAACGACTACGCACACTTGCACGGATAGTGAGACGCGATGCTATGGTAGATCCACAGCAAGCGCAGACCCTCAAACAGTTGGCATACCCAACTAATCTGAATCTCAGGCCGAATGAGATCACTTTACCAGCAAACCCTATCGACCCTAAGCGATTTGACCTTAAACCAGCACTGATACAGGTCTTACCGAAGTATAATGGATACATTGGGGACGACCCCCACACTCATCTCCAGGATTTTGAAATGACAGTTATGCACCAATGGAACGAAAACCAACAAGAGTACGTGAAGTTGGTACTCTTTCCATTCTCGTTGGTGGATCGTGCAAGGAGATGGTTATATAATCTACCCCAAGGAAGTGTTACTTCTTGGGCGGAAATGCAAAAATGTTTCTTAGAAGAATTCTTTCCAGCAGCACGAGTTGAGAGAATGAGATGGGAAATCAGAAACATCAAACAAGATGGGCTGGAATCCTTCTATGAGTATTGGACTTGATTTAAGCATCTTCTGAGCAACTGCCCGCACCATCAGATCACGCCTAAGAATCAAGTTGAGAGCTTTGTAAAAGGCATGCGGAGGAATGATCGAGGGTTGGTGTTAGCTACATGCAATGGATCATTGATGGCCAAAACTCCCCAAGAAATCTTCAAAATATTGGGAACGATGGCTGAGGAATCTAGAGATGATGGACATGAAAGGAACAGAGAGATGCCAACTAAGGAAGAAGAAAAAGATAACCTTACAACATTGAGTAAGGAGATGAAAGAGATAAAGGCACTGCTGAGTGGTTTGACCATACAGAAGAAGGTACGTCAGTGTGGTCTCTATGATGCAACATGGCATCAATCTGAGAATTGCCCTAATTTTGGCGAAGATATAATGGATGTAAATGCTATGGGGGGGGAGAGGGCGAAGGATTTCATAGGAAGCATGATCCTTTCTCTAACACGTATAATCGAGGATGGAGGGATCACCCAAATTTAAGATGGAAATAGGACGGTCAGACCAAACAAAACAATGTGGGTCTGCCAGGGTCTTCACAGCAGTATACCCAGAACCAGCAGCAACCACACTATCAAGCTGGACTGCTACAGCAGAACTACCAACCTCAACAGCCACAAGTATACCAACCTCCACATCAGAGACGTGCACCTTGGGAGGAAGCCATCGAAAACATGGCTAAAGAGAGTGAAAAATTCAGGAATGAGGTTCGGGCCAGTATGAATCAAACCAATGTACAAATTGGTCATTTGGCAAAAGCATTGGCCAAAGTGGAAGAAAACACAGGAAAGCTTCCTCGGTTGCAAACAGGTTGGAGAGTGTGCATCGACTATAGAGCATTGAATGCGGCCACAAGAAAGGATCATTTTCTTCTTCCTTTCATCGATCAAATGCTTGCTAGGCTAGCCGGTTATGAGTATTATTGTTTCTTGGATGGATATTCCGGTTACAACTAAATTGCCATAGCTCCGGAGGATCAACACAAGACGGCTTTCACTTGTCCTTATGGAATATTTGCTTGTCGACGGATGTCGTTTGGTCTTTGCAATGCACCGGCTACTTTCCAAAGATGCATGATAGCAATTTTCCATGGACCCATCGAGAAGATTATGGAGGTATTCATGGATGATTTTTCCGTCTTTGGTTCTTCCTTTGATAATTGCTTGGAAAATCTTTCTCAAGTTTTGCAAAGATGTGAGGAAACTTCTTTATGTCTCAATTGGGAGAAATATCATTTTATGGTGAGAGAGAGCATTTTTTTGGGGTATAAGGTGTCTAAAGATGGATTAGAAGTTGATAGAGCTAAAATAGTGGCAATTGAGAAGTTACCTCCACCGACGAATGTGAAATCTATCGGAAGTTTTCTTGAGCATGCGGGGTTCTATAGACGGTTTATTAAAGACTTTTCAAAAATCTCCAAGCCTCTTTGCTCACTATTGGAGAATGATACAAGGTTTGAGTTTTCTAGTGCTTGCCTTGATTCGTTTGAGAAGTTGAAGAAAACACTCGTGTCTACCCCCGTGTTGATTACTCCGGATTGGACGGAGCCATTTGTGTTGATGTGCGACGCTAGCGATTGGACCATTGGGGCCGTGTTGGGGCAAAAACGAGATAAGCTCTTTCGAGTTATCTATTATGCTAGTAAGACATTGGATTCGACTCAATTGAACTATACCACCACCGAAAAGGAATTACTTGTCGTGGTGTATGCCTTCGATAAGTTTCGTCCATATCTAGTGGGGACGCATTCTATTGTCTATACGGATCACACCGCAATCCGCTACCTTTTTGCCAAGAAGGATGCAAAGCCCCGTTTGATTCATTGGATTTTATTGCTCCAAGAATTGACATGGAAATCCGAGATAGAAAGGGATGCGAAAATGTTGTTGCCGATCAATTATCCCGTCTCGAGCATCCGGTTGAAGGAGAAGATTCTTGGGTACGTATTAATGAGTGTTTTCCCGATGAACAAATTTTGGAGTTGGTGGATTATACTCCTTGGTTTGCGTACTATGTGAATTATCTAGTCATTGGTGAAGTGCCGGGTGATTTCACTCATTATCAAAAGTAGAAATTCTTGCATGATGTGAAGTTTTACTATTGAGAGGATCCTAATCTTTACCGTCGATGCGCCAATCGTATCATCCGGAAGTGTGTAAAGCAAACCGATTGGGTGAGAATTATGGAAGAATGTCACAGCTCTCCAAGTGGAGGTCATTTCGGTGGCCATCGGACCGCTATCAAAGTTTTCCATTCCGGGTTTTATTGGCCAACCATCTTCAAGGATTGCATTGCTTTTGTGAAGTCTTGTGATAGGTGTCAAAGAATGGGAAATATTTCCAAGATAGACGAGATGCCACAAAATATTATGGTGGAAGTCGAGCTTTTTGATGTGTGGGGTATTGACTTCATGGGACCATTTCTTAAATCTCAGGGATACACTTATATCCTTCTTGCGGTTGAGTATGTGTCTCGATGGGTTGAGGCAATTCCCACGGTGAAAAGTGATTCAAAAGTGGTCCTCAAGTTCTTGCAAAAGAACATTCTTACTCGTTTTGGCACCCCAAGAGCTTTGATTAGTGATGGAGAATCTCATTTCAACAACAAGTGATTGGGAAGTCTACTTTCTCGTTATGGAGTGAAGCATAAGATCGCCACTCCTTATCATCCTCAAGGGAATGGCCAAGCGGAGCTTGCAAATCGGGAGATAAAACAAATTCCTGAGAAGTCGGTGGCACATAGAAAAGATTGGGCAAATCATTTGGATAATACACTTTGGGCCTATCGCACCGCATACAAAACTTCGATTGGTATGTCTCCGTTTCAACTTGTTTTTGGAAAGTCGTGCCATTTACCCTTTGAGCTTGAGCGTAAGGCATATTGGGCCACGAGGCGGATTAATCTTGAGTATAAGGAGGCCGGTTACACAAGGCTTGAGAAGCTTCTTGAGCTTGATGAGTGGAGAAACGAAGCTTTGGAAAGTTCTCGGATCTACAAGGAAAGGGCAAAGAAGTTCCATAATCGTGCCATCCGTTCCAAAGACTTTGCTCCCGGAGATGAGATACTTCTTTATAATTCTCGTCTTCGTTTATTTCCGAGCAAGTTGAAGTCTAGATGGACGGGTCCGTATGTTGTGTATAAGTGTAATGGTAAAGGGACATACGAGCTTCTCAAGTCCAATGGAGAAACTTTTGTGGTGAATGGTCATCGTCTCAAGCATTACATCAATTGTGAGTCGGATTGGAATGTGACGATCACACTCCTAAATGACCCTTGAAAAGTAAGGTATCGTCTAGCTTTAGACGTTAAACAAAGCACTTGTTGGGAGGCACCCCAACATCTTTACTTGCTTTCGTTTAATTTTCGTTTTAGTGGTTTGTTTGATGGTGATTGTGAATATGTGTTGTTTTGGTTTGATTGTGTTTGCATTTGTGTGTTTGGTTTTAAATTGTCGTTTGTGGAAAGTTGAATTTGCTTTCTCGTTTTTCATGCCGTGGCTTATCTCTTTAGGATGTGTTCGGTTTGGTAGAGAAATTTGTTGGCATGCTTATCTCGTTTCGTGTGTTTTGAGTCGTCTTGGTTTCCGTTTTGTTTTTCTCCTCTTAAAAAAATGTGAAAATAGTGAACCGGCAGTCCGGTTCAGCACCAAGGCGCTGAACCGCCGATTCAGATACCAACCCGCCAAATTATCCACCGAAAATGGAGGTATTGATCCCCACGTGAAAAACCGAAATCGGCGGTCGGACCGACGCCTTGAGCCTGGACCGCCGATTTAACCGCCGAAATTGGCGGTATTGCCTTCCATGTTAAAATTCAAAAATGACGGGTCGACCGGTGCTCTAAGTCTGGACCGCCAATTTTGGAGGCCAAGGCGCCGGTTCACACCGCCGATCTGGGATTTGCGTGTTTTTCCCTTTTCTTCCCCTTTTTTCTTTCTTTTCTCTTATTTCTTTCTCTCCCCTCTCAAAAACACACGCATATATTCAACATTCCACTCCAAATTCCTCCCTCTTCCCTTCATAACTCCTCAAATCCTTCCATCCATACCATACCCATCACCTAATCTACAAGTCCATCTAAGAATTTTTGGTGTTCATCCACCACTCCCCATCTCAAGTTTTGGAGTTTTAGCCCTTTTCTTCCTTTCTTTTTCGAATTTTGAGGTAATTTCTTCTTTTATTTTTCATTTTTATGGTTCCATATGCTAAGTTTTGTAGTTAATTTGGTGTTAATTTCGTTTTTATGCTTTGGTAATTTTTCTAGGGTTTTAATTTCAAAAATTTTGGGGGTTTTATGCTTAAATGTCTGATTTTTCATGCTACATTATGAATTAGTATTGAATTGAGCATGTTAGTTGATTGTGTAGGGGTATTTATGCATTGTAATGATATATTGGCGCCTTTACATGAGTTCTAGCATGCTATTTATGCTATTTTGTGGCATTATTACATGTTAAGAGGATTGGTGATGATGTTTTTATGCTTCATTGTTTAAGTGATGGATGTGTAGTTGAATATGAACTTGCAATGTTGAATATTGGTGATGAGGTTGAGCTTAATTTGTGTTTAGCTTGTATCATTTTGAGTGTGGATCAATGTAGAAAGGATTATTATTGTGTTTGGTGTTTGCCTTGTCATAGTTTTAATGTTGGGAAACTGACCTATCTTGGTTAAGCATAGGTACTATGGGCCGAAGTCAAGAAAAGCGTCCACGCTTTGAGGATTCCCCTCCCAAAACTAGGGGCAAGGGCACTAAGGGCAAGGACACTAAGGGGAAGGGCAAACAAAAGGAAACTACATCCCGACAAGCCAAACGCCAAGATGTATATATACAAAATTTACCAACTGATTCGTATTCTTGGCGTCGCCAAGAAGAAGTCGGTCCATATGCACCTTGCGTCTATGATGTGTATCTCTGCCGCGACGATCATAAGGAGTTGTTTATCCAACTTGCTCAACGAGGCCTAGCATCGTGCAAGTATTCGGATGAGAAAACCCTCCGAGATTTAGGCCTTTGGGATAATGTCAAGGAGATGTTTGACCGGATTATGTGGGGTTCTATATTGACGGGCATGTGGCCTACCTATCCAAGAGCTACGTTGGAGCTACTTTTTACCTTGACCATTCCAATCCACGAAGTGAAGCTTCCCCAAACGGTGTTCTTTCAATTGGGTGATGAGACACACACGTTGACCATGAGGCAAGTCAGCGAAATATTTAATTGTCCGGATGGGAGAGAATGCAAGAAATCAAGGGAATTCAAGCCAAGAGAGCTTTGGAAAGAAATTACTTACGCTACAAAGTCATATTCTTCGGGGAGCTCTAAGGCTACACTTCTTCGCAATCCCGTCTTCCGCATCATTCAAAGGATATTTGCCTACACCGTCTTACAACGAGGGGAGAATAGTTCGTGCCGGAGTGCCGAGCTTCAAGTAATATAGGCTATGCTTACCCACACCCGACTAAACTTGGGACAATTCCTTTTCCGGCAATTGCATGCCCAAAAGAAGCAAAATACGGGAGTAATTTGTTGTGGTGGTCTCATCATGCCCATTTCTATGGCTCTTTGCCCTCAATTCCCACAATGGACAACGCTTACGGAGAATGTTCGAATGGACTTGAATACATTGAAGAATATGCGAGTCATTGTCTCGGCATCCCGTCCCTACCTTTTCCGGCAACATAAAGAAAAGAAGCCAAAGCCGGGAGAATAAGAAGTGGTTGAGATCTTTCCATTGCTCGATCCCGTACTCACAGAGGTGACCACCCTTAATGCACGTCAAAATTGGAAGATGGATACACCATTCCACGAGACGGCTATTTTAGCGGCCGGGAACCCTCGGGTTGAGATAGAGGTGTGTCACAGCCCAATTTCTAATGTATTAAAACGACTAGAAAACAAGGGACAGTGAGGTAGAACAACAAACTTTTACACAAAGAAACATGCTCGATAATTAAAGAATAACATCATCAACCAAACTTGCTCACAAATAAAATGGATTTTCAATTAATGATTTCTCAAGAAACGAACATTTGTCAAGATTTTGGATATCAATTCAATTAAAGGATCCGGTTTGGTTATCAATAAATGTTGCATTCAAAAAGTAAGCGGGCCAATTTTTAACTTTTAATCATCAAGTGGTGGTGAAGTAAATTTGAAGAATCGTTAGATGATTCCAACAAGTTTTAAGTGGAATTCAGAAAGGATTTAAGAAATTCTTGAACTCACGGGCTCTTTCATCATTAGGAATTGAGCATGCAAGACGAGGTTATTTTAGAAATGATGAAATTGCAGCGGATTATGACCATCGACTCAAAATCCCAAGGTTATATGTATGAAGACATATAACCTCAAGCTTAAACATTTACTTAGGAAGTAGTTAACAACGAATCACCCCAAGCACACCGCATCCTTCCTTATCCGAGCTAACCTGCACGTTTTAGAAATAACATGCAGGGCGTGAGTACTTCGTACTCAGTGCACACATGCCAAAAACATTTGAAACACTGCTCATTAGAGCTATATGATTAGACTTGCCTCTTTTGCTGCATCACAAGGGTTAAATATATAATCGTTTAAAAACAGTTTACTACTTGTGACAGCCATAAAAACATTTTCATACTTTTCTGAAATCGACTGCAGTCATTTATACTCAGGTATGAATCAATCTACAACTTATCTTTCTGTGGTGTCGAGAAGTAGGCCTCCTCCTCGAACACCCTGACCGGCCCAACCGAAGAAAGGCTCACAATCACCTTAACTAATGCATGCATTGTCCCGTATCTTACATGACCTTTATCTCGTGCGTCCACAGGACCTTAACAACTTTAACACATAGATGATTGCATACCAAAACATTAAGAACATTTAGGCAAGTCAATCAATTTGAAAAACACACGTAATACATAGATAGTACACGCATTCATCATTTGAGTTTCGGTTTAGAAAGCCCACCTGTCATCTGGTGGTTTTGCTCGGAATACCTCGTTTCGTCTCGCTTCTTACTTCTGGACTCCACTCGTTTCTTACTATCGAACTTCACTTGTTCCTTCAAGGTTAACATTCTTATAAGGACGAGTTCTATTTCTCGGAAATGATAAACGAATTCTAACGCTCGGCTGAAGGACTTCTACATGACTCGGGTTTCTCAACTTATCTAACTCGATCCTTCTCGGTTTCTCGATTCTATCCAAGTACTAAACCAACAGGCTCTGAACTCAAGTACTTGACTTTGTAAAAATATCTAAATATTTTATTAATAAAATATTTTACATAAGACAGAAAGTTACTATTCATATCACACGTCTCGTTTTTCTCGATTTCTCGAGTTAAACGAACTCAGAAAATTATGAAATTAGTTCTCGGGTTCTAACATCTCAAATTATTCACAAACAAACTTTCAGATCAAGAATCGAACGTTCACAACCAGATAAACGATCGAATTCGATAATCATTTGGAAAAAGAAAAATTTTCCAAATAAAATATTCTAGAAAATTCTAGAAAATTAATTTAATTATTTAATCATAATTATAAACTCGGTTAATCATTCAAGACTTGGTTATTGAATTATGCTATCTCGACTCTGCTTGGTTTCTAGAAAATATAAATTACTAAACTTTTATGAAATTAATTTCATTCTCATTTTATAATTTAACTTTAATCATTTAATAGGAAATTAAAACCAAAATTAACTTTATTGAATAAAGTTTTCGTCTTTTTCTCGTAAAACGTGCCATTGCTCAGAAAACTTATTAACTCGATAAAACGATTCCAATAACGTCCAATTACTTTTAATTAACTCGATTATGCTTCTTATTTTTCATTTCCTTTACATTATTTCTCATTTCTTTTTATTTAAACTCGATTTTCCATTAACGATCTCAATTCTCAACAACTTTTTCGTCTTAACTCGAATTCAAAAACTTCGAGAAGAAACTCTAATTGATTTCACTTCATCTTCATCATCAATTCATCACATTCATCAAATCTAACTTGAATCTTCAAGAACTATCAACCTTGATCATCACTTTTAATTTGAATTTAATTAATACAAATTTCTAAAAATTGATTAAAAATTTATTTTTCTTTTCCTTTTTATTTCAACACTTTAATTCCATCAAATCATACATCATCTATCCATATATCATCAAAATATCATCTTTTTATCAAGAATATCATCAAGAACATCTCAAAAACATCATCTTCTTCATCCTTACAAAATTTTCGGTTCTAAAAAAAAATAACAATTAATTTCTTTCTTCCTTTTCTTTATTTCTTATTATCATTTATCTCAATTTCCATCTTCAAATCCAACCAAGAACATCAACATACAAAACTTTAAATTTCCATCAAAATTATTTCGGTCCACTCCCATATATATACTTCATCATTTTTCTCATTCAATCACTCTTAGATCATGATCTTGAACATAAATCCATCATCAAACTCAAACTAAGAACATCAACATAAAAATACCTATTTTAACTCAAAATTTTCGGTACTCTCATTATATATATATATATATCAATTTTTCTCTTTCAATCATCACTACACTTATATACTCACAAGGATCATGAACACCATAATCGAAATCAAAAATCAAAACTCTACCCTTAAGTATTATTTTCGGCAGATTTTATAGGGTAAAAGAAATTGATTTTTAACTCCTATTTTCTTGCATAAAAATTACTCATAAGATCAAAGATCAAAGCTAGAAAGAGAGGCTTCGATTTCTTTGCTCAAAAGATCATTTTAATCGAACTATAGAGGGAAGATAATAGAGGATTTCTTAAGTTCTAATCACTACGATCAAGAAAGAATCAAAGAACTTACTACTCTTGAAAGGTTGATCAATCAAAGGGCTTCAATCCACATGATTCTAAGCTCCGAATCAAGCTAAAAATCGAGCTCCTTCTTTAGGCACAAGGCTGCCGGAAAATGAAAGTGAGAAAGGAGGATGAATTCTAGTCTCAATTCGACCACAAGATTGAGAGGATTTTGAATACCTTAATGATCAAGTCATTAGATACTCGGATGTGATCTTCTTGGAGATTGAAAGCTTGAAACTCAAGCTCTAATGAAGGTGATGAACCCATATTTGTGTCCATCTTTTCTTGTATTTTTCTTGTGTTTTTAGTCTTTATCGAGTCAAAGTATGTCTGGGAGGACACAAAGTCGAGAGATGGTGTGCAGGGAAGAACAGGTGGGATGTTGGGTACATTCGGTGAAAAATCTATTGTTGAGATGTTGAAATGGCGATACGATGCAAATGGGCATAGGGCTGGAGGCTTGTAGCTGGGCAACAACGTTTACATGCTCTACAAGTCAGGAAGTACCTCCCCATATCCTTAAAGCCAACAGACAGAGTACCCGAAGGAGCTAGGATCTTGGTCAACACAGGAACAAACCAGGATGCAGACATCGTGGGCAAGAAGCGAGTCGAGCCAGCAACAGATTTCTTTTCATTCAAGGAAAAGAATAAGGATCGGATCTTTCTTTCCTTATCCTAGCCGGACGTAATCAAATGAGATATCTACCAAGCAAAGAAAGAGAATCGTGGCTGCATGCATGAGAGAGGAAGGCGGATATGCATGGAAGAGTCCTTCATCAATAAGGAAACTTCCCTAAACCCTAATTTCTATCGCCTATATATATGGCCGACTCCTTTATGTAATGTGTGCCATTTTTATTCTTAGTTCTCCATTCTTAGTTTGAGAGGAAGGGAGGAAAAAAATAAGTCCTACGTGCAATTTAGTTTTACGTTCGTTTTATATTTTCTGCAGTAGTTTAGTTGTTGGCGTGAAGCCAAGACCTTGGTTGCTGATTACGCTTTTGGGCAGCAACCCGTTTTCAGTTTTATGATAAGTATGTTTTCCTTTATATATTTTGTGCTTAGGTTTACTAATATGTCTAGATAAATTTATTGTTTGGGTTGAATGTAGATAAAGTGATCGTAAATTACTCGTTTTAAACTCGTGAGTCGAATTGTGTTAGTTTGTTAATTGATTTTGTTCCCGAAACACTTAGGATTAATTCTAGACTTAATTGATATTGACATTTGATTGATCACCATTTAGATATTGAGATTAAGTCTTTAACAGGATTTGGGGATCAACTCGAAAGTGTCTCTCGTGCCCAAGAAGGTAAAGAGTGTTGGAGAGCAGTCGGTATTGACCTACCTCTTGGCTGTCTTGGGTCTGTTTATTCTTAATGCCTCTTGGGCAGTATTGTTACTGAAGTGTCATCGTGACTTTGTTGATCAAGAGAGGAGATCTTGCCTTCTGGACAAGATCTGTAAAATTGGATAGACATAGGCTAAGTGTGTTTATATCGTGACTTCGTGACCTTTAGGGTATAAACTAATCTTTGTCTTAAACCAAGTGATAAGATCAGTTAATTGAATATCTATGCACCAATGAACGAGTGATGAGTAATTAGGATCATGGATTCGAAACTCAATTCAAACTCTTTTGTTATTTGATATTGTTACTTGTTGAGTTACAGGATACATCACAGTCAAAACCTTTTTTGTTGAGTTCGACTTGAAGAGCAGATCTACGCCAAGTCCCTTGGGATCAACTCCAGTTGCCATTAACTACTACCTTGTTGGGCAAGAGATGTTTATAAATTTATTCGTGCGAAGAGTGTGGCGACAGCGCTTCGTCAAATTGGCGCCGTTGCCGGGGACCTGGTTTTAAGCTAGTTTGCTCTTCTAGCTTGAGTTGAGCACGGTTTATGCCCAAGCCACATCTACGGAGTGACGGAGATCCATAAGATCCAGGAACTTGCCCGGAGGTGATAGCAAGGTTAAATCGAGCAAAACAACGTAAGAAGAAGAAAGAGCTGGAGGAAGGCATCAACGAACCTTCAGAGTTGCCAAGCTTGACAGAAGATAAGGATATTGAGCAAGGAGACGAGTCATGCTCAACAGCGAGTACAGACAGCGAGAAGTCAACATCCAGTTCAGAATCAGAAACATCAATAACCATGGCAGGACAACAAGAGAAAACCATCCGTCAGATCATGTTCCCTGACGATAAGGGGATTAGACCTTCAAGTTACCAGTTGCCCACCATCAATGGCAAGTAGGAGCTCAAACATTTGATGATTCATACTATCCAAGTTCAGTGATCATCCCGGAGAAGACCCTCAGACCCATCTTCAAGACTTTGAGATGGCAATTAGCACTGTAAGGAACAATACCACTCCTACCCAAGATGCTGCTAGAGAACGAGATGCTGCCCAAGATACATTTCCAGACTACGTCAGGCTACTCACGTTTCCATTCTCACTTCTTGACGGAGCACGTGATTGGCTTTACACCTTGCCAAAGGGAAGCATCAACACCTGGAAGAAGTTGCAGCTGGCTTTCCTTGACAAATACATACCCGTTGGTCGGATACAAAGTGGAAGGAATGCCATTTCCTCGATCAAAATGAGTGGGAGTGAGTCGTTGTACGAGTATTATGAAAGGTTCAAAAAGTTGATCGCAAGATGTCCTCAACATTGAATCAAGGACATTGATTTGATCGAACATTTCTTGAAAGGACTGAGAGCATCAGAGAAGAAATACATAATTGCAGCATGTGGAGGAGCAATAGTCAATCAACTACCATCTGAAGTGTTCAAGAAAATAGCCGCCATGGCTGAACAATCACGAGATGAAGATGATATCCCAAGAGGGGGGTATGAAGGCAACAAAGGAACTTCAGACAACTTGGTCAGCACCATGAAAGACTTCATGACCAAGATGTCTGGCCAGATGGAGGACTTGAAAAAAAAGGTTGATGGCAAGGAAGTTCAGCGATGTGAAGTATGTCAGGCAACATCCCACGTCACCTCAAAATTCCCTAGTTGGTTCGTGGAAGAAGGAGAAGAGGTGAAGGCAATAGGACAAAACCAGCAAGGTGGTGGGGAACAAAAGTTCCAGTATGGCAATAACAGCAACTATGGCAACAACTATGGCTATAGGCAGAATCAGCACGAGAACCTGAGATATGGCAACAACCATTATCAAATGTCTCCTGCCCACCAACAACCAAAACAGCCTATTCAGCAGCAATATGTGCCTCCACCTCAACAGCAGCCTTAACTACAACATAACTATGTTCCTCCACATCGAGAACCAGCAAAGACGGAGTTCGTGAAGGAGACCATTGATAGGTTTACCAATGAGAACCAAAGGCTTAGGAGGGATTTTGAGAACTTTCAATTGGAAAGTCAAGGTCAATCGAACAACCTTCAAGCTCAATTAACTCACATAAACCAAACTCTGTCAAAGCTTGTAGATGACAAGAGCGGAAGGCTTCCTGCCCAAGTGGAGGTCAACAAGGAGCAAGTCAATGCTCTGACTTTGCGAAGTGGTAAGGACTTGTCAGAGGTGGTGCCCAAGACCCAACTCAAGGGACCTACTCGAGTAGAAGAAACTAAGATGAGCTCAGGAGATATCAATGACCTTTATGTAGAGTTGAAGGCAAAATGTGAAGAAGGGATAAAGCCTTGTTTGATTACGTGAAGATGGAGAGATCAAAGCTAGGGTTTGATAAAGATGATGTGTTGCAGGACTCTTTGAAGCTGAAAAAGAACCAGAGGCTTTGGCCAAAAGGACTGTTCCTCGCACTGCTAAGGCAAAAATCCCATATTCAAGACGTTTTGCCCGCGATCGTGATCAGAAGGAGTTGGAGGACATAATGGAGGTGTTCAAGAAAGTGGAGATAAACCTTCCACTACTGATGGCATTGCAATCTATGCCAAAGTGTGCAAATTTTTTGCGAGAGATGTGCTTGAAGAAGACCAAGTACCCAGATAATGCTCGTTTCCATGTGGAGAACGTGTCAGCCCTCATGAATTCTCACATCCCGCTCAAGAAGAAGGATCCTGGCATGTTCGCTATCCCATGCATAATAGGTACTACATCAATACCTAAGGCGATGCTTGATCTAGGAGCTTCGATAAATGTAATGCCAAGAGCCATGTTCGACGAAATGAGTTTTGGACCATTATCTCCTACCCGTGTTGCCATTCAATTGGCGGATTTGTCCACAACCCCGATGGTGTTTTGGAGGACGTATTGGTCAAGGTGGGGGATCTTCTGTTCCTAGCTGAATTCTATGTTCTTGACATGGGAAAGAAAGCAATCAAGAACCCAGTGATCTTGCTCGGAAGGTGGTTCTTGAGAACGGCCTGCACAAAAATTAATTATGACACTGGGAGGTTGACAGTTCAAGTAGCTGGAGAAGTCGTCGAGTTTGACGCTTATCGGCAAAATCAGGATGATGCCCTAGAACACCTCAACACCCTCAATACATTTGGTCGACGAATGGAGACATTGAATAGCTTAAGTTGCTTCTTAGAAGACAACGAGGACGCAGGCCAGGAGGAACTCAATTTAATACAGGGTCTTGACCCGGATCTCGACCAAGATGAGGATATTGAGGATGATGGTGCCTTGTTGGAGTTTTATGAAGGCAATTTGTACGACAGTGATAAAGATTTTTGGGAAGAATCAGTCCATGGGCATAGTTTCAACTCCACCGATGAAGACTATGGAACGGATGAGGAGCTAGAGGACAATAACACTCCTAATAACTCCCATGAAGATGAAGACAAGTTCGATGAGGAACTCAAGGAACTACCCCATGATGAGACTGAGGAGTTGGTAGTAGACCGTTCTTGGGAAGGATGCCGGCTTGCAGATAGAAGAGGATCTTGCCTAGAACGAAGAACGAGCAGATGTGGAAGAATGTAGTTATGCCAGGATTCCGGGCAACATGCAGCCTCAGGGGTTTGAACCACTCAACATCCATGAATTGAAGCTGGAGGACAGGTTGGTGCCATCAAAGGCACAGGTACTCCAAACTGAAATGCGATCATGGCTGAGGCGAGACAAGTGTGCAAGGAACATGGTGTTAACACCGGGATCAAGTCAGCTGCAAAGAGAGAGATCTTTGACCGTATCTTCAGCAAGTACGGTCAAGAGTATTTTTTAGCTGATGTAGTTTTTGAGCAACTGATGTATCTTTAACCGTTTCGTACTTATTCTTGTAATCATCAATTGTAATGAAAACTTCAAGTATATATACGATTCAACTTGACGTACAATATCTCATTGTCCAAGCTATGAATCGCAGTCTTTTAAATACTATGTTATAACTGTGCTAACCCTTTGATGTTTTATCTTATAGACTGTCTAGAATTTCAGCTGAGATTTTAGGTCAGTTAGTAAGGTTTAGATCAGTAGCGGTTTCAAGTTGTAAGTGGTTTTGGCATCATCAAAAAGGGGAAAATTGTTGGGAAATTTATTAGTATGAGTTTTGATGAATTCCAAAACCAACTGACCCCAACCGAGTAGATGTTGCCAGTTCCTAAAGTTAGCTGCTAGGCTCGCTGTTTGAGCAATGTTAAGATTTTATCTTTACAGATCTCCAGCTGAAGACGGCAACATAGCAACACTCGGATACAACCCCGGATAGAAGCTCGAATGAGGAACATCAGTTACAAGACTCTGTCTGATGAGAGAGTTATGCCAAAAAGGGGAATACTTTTTGACAACTGAGAGTTCAAGCAAACGATCAGCTGGATCATCAGCTATAGAATGCCATCCGATAAAGAGAATGTTTCAAGAAGGGGGAAGCTATAAAGAAGTCTCAACATGAAGTTTAAACTCAGCTGAGAGTTCAACGGTTCAGTCAGAACATCAGCTGAAGACCACTCAGATGAAGATCAAGATTTTCAACTGACTAACCAAGGTTGACTGTCAGAAAAGTTTGAATTTGAAATTCATAAAGGAAGTCACGTGAAGGTTTGACCGTTAAGTCATTACCTCATTTGGCCCAACACGAGGTTGTCTCAGATGAAAAGCAGAAGAGCACATATGCCATATTGGGAAAGTCTGCAGAGATGAGAGACAAGCCATCACTATCAAAGAACAGAGATCGACAGCTCCTCCAACGGCTAGTTGATTCTCTCCGCCTATAAATAGAGGCATTCATTCATTCGACATAGATATAAGACAGAGAAAATTTGAAGTGCACCCACGAGAGAAACAAGAGCAAAGAAAATCTGCAAATCACATTCTAAGAGCATCAGCAGCTGAGAGTTCCGAGTGGTAGAACATTAGTAGCTGAGGGTTCATAGAAGTATATTCTGTCTTAGATCTTAGATTGAGTGTTCATTCGTTCAAGCCATAGATCCAGCTCACATTCGTGTTCGAGCTGTAGTTGGAAAACCCACCCACGTACACACCCTAAGAAGTGTTTGTTAGGATCATACTCTTCCTCTAATTGAGTAGTTAGGTTGTCAAGTACCCGCAAACTTGACATAGGTTGTTAAGTACCCGTAAACTTAACTGTAAAGGTTGATAAGTACCCGTAAACTTATTGCAACGGTTGCACAGCCCGCGTAAGCTGTGTGGAACTGTCCAGAAGAACTTGGACTGAGGTGTGTGAACTCACATCTCCCCGTGGACGTAGGAGTTCTCTCCGAACCACCTAAATCCTGTGTGTCTGTGTTTATTTCTGTTCAGTTACTTATTGCATTTTCAACTGACCAAACTAACCGGCATACAAACTGCATCTTTACATATCAACTGTTTTGGTTTTTGACCAACCTTGCACAAGAGCGTGAGTTATTTTACGAGTATTATTTCCACCACATTCCGCACGGCACCACTCTCACAGCTGAGTTCTCTTACTCAGTTGTGATTCCAGCTGAGACTATCTTTACTCAGTTGAAGTTTTTCGGGGGTTTAGTTTTCAAAGTTGAAAAATCCTAACTGGTGTATTCCCCCCCCCCCATACACCAGTAACTCGTATCGGGACCATCACCAGCCATGAAAGAAAAGGTAATGAAAGAGATACTCAAGCTTCTTGACTTGGGAATCATATATCCCGTGTCTGACAGCCGGTGGGTAAGTCCTGTGCACATTGTGCCCAAGAAGTTAGGAATCCAAGTTGTTGAGAATGAGAAGAACGAGATGGTGGCCATGAGATTGCAAACTGGATGGCGAGTGTGTATAGATTACCGAAAGCTCAACCAAAAGACAAAGAAGAATCATTTTCCTTTGCCCTTCATCGACGAGATGCTTGAGAGGTTAGCTGGTAATGATTATTATTGCTTTCTCGACAGTTATTCTGGTTACGTGCAGATCTGGGTTGCTGACGAGGATCAAGGCAAGACCACCTTCACGTGCCCATTTGGCACATTGGCATATAGGAGAATGCCATTTGGATTGTGTAATGCACCAGGGACATTTCAAAGGTGTATGATGCACATTTTTTCAGACCTTCTTGAAGAGTGCATCAAAGTCTTTATGGACGACTTTACCGTCTACGGCAAGACCTTCAAATCATGCCTCAACAACCTGGATTGAGTCCTAAAAAGATGTGTTGAGAAGAGCTTGTGTTGAATTATGAAAAATGCCATTTCATGGTAAGAGAAGAAATCGTCTTGGGGCATGTCATTTCAGGAAAAGGAATTGAGGTGGATAAAGCCAAGATCGACATTATTGCCAAGTTACCATACCCAAGATCTGTGAAGGAGTTGAGAGGATTCATAGGTCATGCTGGGTTCTATAGAAGATTTGTCAAGGATTTTGCCAAGATTGCACAACCAATGACGAGACTACTTCAAAATGATGTGCCATGGGAGTTCAATGAAGATTGCAAGAAGGCGTTCCATGCCTTGAAGGAGAACTTGATCACAACCCCCATTATCCAACCTCTGGAATGGGGGATGCCTTTCGAATTAATGTGTGATGCCAGTGGTTATGCCGTGGGAGCAGTTCTTGGGCAAAAACGTGGAAAGAAAAGCTATGTCATCTATTATGCTTCCAAGACGTTGAACCCTGCCCAATGCAATTATGCCACCACGGAGAAGGAGTTGTTGGCTATTGTCTTCGCTTTTGAAAAGTTTAGATCCTATTTGCTTGGAGGCAAGACCATAGTGTACACGGATCACGCATCATTGAAATAATTGTTAAGCAAGAAGGAGTCCAAACCAAGATTGATAAGGTGGATCCTTTTGTTGCAGGAATTTGACATAGAGATCAAAGACAAGAGGGGTGCCCAAAACCAAGTTGCCGACCACCTAAGTTGAATCCTCCAGCCTGATGATGGGGTGCCGATCAAGGAGACCTTTCCCGACGAGCACCTGAGTCTTGCCCAAGATGAACCATGGTATGCTGATATTGTGAATTACTTGGTAACTGGAGAGATATCCTCCGACTTTGGGCGTTATCAAAGGAACAAGCTTAAACACGAGAGCCGGTTCTATATTTGGGACGAGCCATATTTATGGAGGGAATGTGCAGACAAGATCATAAGGAGGTATGCCGAGGATAAAGAGCAAAAGAGCATTCTTGAGCATTGTCACAACAAGGAATGCAGAGGAGATTTTGGGCATCAACAAACTACGAGGAATATTTTGGAGTGTGGCTTTTATTGGCCAACATTGTTCAGAGATTGCTATGAGTGGGTTAAGATGTGCGAGAAGTGCCAAAGGGAAGGCAACATCACAAGAAGAAATGAAATGCCCATGATACCGATCTTGGCAGTAGACTATGTCTCGAAATGGGTAGAGGCTCGTGCATCCTACAAGGATGATTCTAAGGTGGTTTCCAGTTTTTTGAGAACATAAATTTTCAATAGGTTTGGTGTACCTCGAGCTATAATTAGTGATCAAGGTTCTCATTTTTGCAACGCCACGGTGACTGCCTTGTTCAACATGTATGGAGTTACTCATCGAGTGTTAACAGCCTACCACCCACAAGCCAATGAACAAGTGGAATTGTCCAATAGAATAATCAAGACGATCTTGAGGAAGACTGTGGGCACTACAAGGAAGGATTGGAGTATGCACCTCGATGATGCCTTATGGGCATATAGGACTGCCTTTAAGACACCTTTTGGCATGTCCCCTTATCGCATGGTCTATGGCAAGAGATGCCACTTGCCCGTGATGCCAACTCAACCTCGATTGGAACGAGGCAGGTGAATTAAGGAAGTTCGAGATCCAAGAACTCGACGAGATAAGACTCCAAGCATATGACAATGCTGGCTTGTACAAGGAAAGGATGAAAAAGACCCACGATCTTTTGATTAAAGAGAAGGAGTTCCATTTTGGGCAACAAGTGTTGCTGTATCAAACACGATTTAGGCTTTCTTCAGGTAAGCTCTCGACCAAGTGGGCAGGACCCTATGAAGTTCAAGCTCAATTCCCAAATGGAGCTATTGAGATCAAGGATCCCAAGAATGGAAAGAATTTTAAAGTCAATGGCCAGCGCCTGAAGGCCTATCTTGGGCAAGAACAGTTTGTTGAGGGGGAACCATCTGGGTTTCCTGTCGAGGAGGACCTTTGACTTCTAAAGAGGGGGTGTCGTGCCCAAGACCTTAAACGGGGCGCTGTCCAGGAGGCAAACCTGGTTAGTTTTTAAATTTTTCGTTATTTATTTTCTTTTATTCTTTATTTTCGTACAAAAATTATGAAAATCCAAAAAAAAATTTAGTTAGTTTATATTTTAAGTATTTTATTTCATAGTTTTTTAGATTGAAGCATCATACGATCGAGTCTAACCATAGGGGAGAGTTGTTTCGGAGTGTGTTTGTGTTTTTAATTGTGCAGGAGATGTTGAGCAAGATGCAGGTTATAGATCAGGAACCAAGATTAAGAAGGAAGTATGGTGTTGAGCAGAGGACGTGATCAAGAACCAAGTTTTTGGTCAAAGACTTTGCAAGGCGGTTACTGTTGCCCTTAAAAACAGTGCCCTATATACCTATTACATCACGTCGTCTCCACCACACCCACTACCAATTTGAATTTTAACTCTGCAACTTCTCATCTTCCCTCCTCTCTCGCTAACAAAACTCCCAAACCCCTACGATGGTGTCCACTCGGCCAAGAAACAGAAAACTCAACAAAATCTCCACCGGAACTAACATCGATCTCACCATCGATACTATCACCACCACCACCACCACGAACCCTAAAACCACCACTAAAAGAAAACTTCCCATGGAACCCACCAAACCCTGTCCTGACCAAAACCCTTCCGTCACCATCGGTCAAGCGTTCCCAAAAGCCCGCCGGTCGACGCCGCACTCATGATGAGTGACGAGAACCCTAGTCTGATAGACGAGGCGACGAAGCAACTGGAGGAGGAGACCCAGTCAAAGCCCGTGTTTGAGAAGAAAGATCTGGAAGAAGAAGCAGAGGAGAAAGAAGACGACGGGGAGGAAGAGGACGAGAAAGATGGTGAAGGAGAAGGTGATAATGTGGAAGACGAAGAGAATAAGGAAGAAGACCTAGATAAGGCGACAGAAGAAGTGGTTGCAGGGCCGGCGGCGGAGGCAAAGACCAATGCCAAGAAAAGGCCGGCAATGAAGAGTGGGCGAACTGCTATGAAGCGCCCTCACGGTGGTGAAGAACACCGGCGAAGAAGCACAAATCTGCTGCTTCGGATGCCGGGTCTGTCCAGCCGTCGATCTCGAAGGGGACAGCTGTCGAAATCCCGTCGAGGGTTAGCAAGGAAGAAGTAGGGGACGATGTTGAGGAAGAAGAGGATGATGACCAGTCTACTCCAGCAAGTGGTAGGAACAGGAAGAAGAAGAAGGGCGCTACAGTGGTGATTTGTAGGAAGCCCAGGGATTGGAAAGTGACTTCACCTAGGGTTCTCGACTTCAAACTATACGAGAACCTGGGTGTTGCCCAGGAAGTGAGGAAGTTGTTTGAGAGGATAGGCTGGAGCAAGTTTTTGGAGTGGCCTATGGAGGTTTATGAGGATCAAGTCAAGGAGGTATATAGCACGGCGGCAGTGACCAGTGATCCCGAGAACGGGGTGAGCATGATCTGTTTCTCGCTGTTGGGCGAGAAGTATGATTTCCAAGTGAGTGCCCTTAACCAGATTCTGGGGATGGTGAGCTTGAGGGATTTGGCCAAGAAGGAGTTCATGAAGGCCAAGACCATTGTGCCACCCCTGGGAGATGCAGCTTACCAGGAGCAGTAGAAGGAGATCGGCAATGGAGCACCATACAACGGGGCCAACAACAAGAGAACCGAGCTGAAGACTCATGCTCTTAGGCTTTGCCATCGCATTCTTGCTTACAACTTGTACGACAAGAACGATAGTGGTAACAGCCTGAGCAACAAGGAAAGGTACTTGTTGTGGTGTATGCACACCAAGACTAAGGTGAATTTCACGGCCTTCCTTGGTGAGCAGCTCAAGACGGTGCTGGCAAAGCAGGCTTTGGGATGCACTTGTGGCCACTTCGTGACAGCCTTTGCGAATGGAGTTAGGGTCTACGATGAGTTGAGAGGGAAGCAGGTGATGGCGGTCAACAAGTTGGGAGAAGCTTCCTTGAAAAAGATGAACGATATTGAGTTAAGGAATGGCAGATACGTGTTCATCGACTACAGCAGAACAAAATCCACCAAGCTACCACCCCTGGGCAAGAAGGAGGAGGCAAGCACCAGCGCAGCGGTGCTGCCCAACAATGAAGTCGAGACCAGACTAGCCAACATGGAGAAGATGTTGATCGAGATCAAGGATGCCCAGCTGGCATTCTTTGCACACTGAGGATTCAGGTACCCGCCTGAATCTTCTCTTTGATTTTATATTCCTCCCACTTTTATGTTAGTGTAGGTTTTTGTTTTTATTTTTTGTGTTTTTTGTGTTTTATTTTTGTGTTGTGTCTTGTTGGTCGAGAAGGTACACTTACTGCCTTCACCCACAATTTGCCCAGCAAATTGTGTGGTGAAGGTCTTAGAATTTCCTTCTTGGCTTAGTCAGTAAATATTTGTTGAGTCAGTTTTTTTTTTTTTTGTTTTGTGTTTGTAGTTGCCCAACATTGTACCCACTTTGCCTAAGGCAAAGTGTGTGGGTGTTGAGAAGTTGGTCAGTTTTGTGTTTTTAAAGTTTGTTTTAGTTGTTGATCAGCATGTGGCATGATAGGTCAGAATAGGTATGTTGATGTAGATGATGCCGTATGTAGATAGGTAGGATGGAATGAGATATTGGGCATGAAATGTGAGGTTTTTGAGCTTTAACTGCTATATACATATGCAACACTATTCTTTCTTGTATGATAAAGACCAGTTGACACTTGTTGATCTAGAACTTGCCTGCATTTCTTAATTAAAACTTCGTGTGACTTAGTTGAATTACTTAGATGAATTAGGCGTTTTTGTTCAAATTAGCCCATGGCCAAAATTTCCTACTTTGACATTTACCCTTCGTTTAGCCCATTTGAGCTTGATGATAATTCTTTCAAATTACTTATAGTAGCCTGAATTTGCAAGCCATCCCGGTCAAGAACTCAGGTCTAGAAGAATGACAGGTGTAAGGGAAATGTTGGGTAGCACATGCTGGGCAATATCCTTTATCGTTGAAAAAAAAAAGTCCAGAAAGAAATAATAAGTGTGCTAGGGTGGAGTGATAATGAGAAGTGAGGAATTAAGGGCAATCTGTTGCTCAAGAACCGAGTTCTTGACTTAGCCAGTTCTTATACATTCCATACCTTTTGCCTTAAGCCATGTTACAACCCAATAAAGATCTAAGGATAAGTGATTTTGATTTTGTTCAAAGAAGTAGAGATGTAGAGGGCAGGCAAGCCTATAGAAAAACATTGTTGATTTTGGTCAAGAGCGTATACATTTAACCATATACACTTGAGAGTTGAGTGCTAGTGAGGATACCCATGTTGCCCAATAACTCTATCTTGACCTGTTTGATGGCAATATCTGTTTACCTGTTATGTTGTACTAACATGTTATTGTGTTGATCTTTTGAGTCTGTGTTTTTGTTGTCTTTTCTGTGTTTGAGTCTTGGGTGGAGTTGCAACCGTACACTTGAGGGCAAGTGTAATTCAAGTGTGTGGGTGTGATGAACCCATATTTGTGTCCATCTTTTCTTGTGTTTTTCTTGTGTTTTTAGTCTTTATCAAGTCAAAGTGTGTCTGGGAGGACACAAAGTCGAGAGATGGTATGCAGGGAAGAACAGGTGGGATGTTGGGTAAATTTAGTGAAAAATCTATTGTTGAGATGCTGAAATGGCGATACGATGCAAATGGGCATAGGGCTAGAGGCTTGTAGCTGTGCAACAACGTTTTACATGCTCTACGAGTCAAGAAGTACTCCCCATATCCTTGAAGCCAACAGACACAGTACCCGAAGAAGCCAGGATCTTGGTCAACACAGGAAGCAAACCAGGATGCAGACATCGTGGGCAAGAAGCGAGTCGAGCCAGCAGCAGATTTCTTTTCATTCAAGGAAAAGGATAAAGATCGGATCTTTCTTTTCTTATCCTAGCCGGACCTAATCAAATGAAATATCTACCAAGCAAAGAAAGAGAATCGTGGCTGCATGCATGAGAGAGAAAGACGGATATGCATGGAAGAGTCCTTCATAAATAAGAAAACTTCCCTAAACCCTAATTTCCATCGCCTATATATATGGCCGACTCCTTTATGTAATGTGTGCCATTTTTATTCTTAGTTCTGCATTCTTAGCTTGAGAGGAAGGGAGGAAAAAAATAAGTCCTACGGGCAATTTACTTTTACGTTCGTTTTATATTTTCTGCAGTAATTTAGTTGTTGGCGTGAAGCCAAGACCTTGGTTGCTGACTATGCTTTTGGGCAGCAACCCATTTTCAGTTTTATGATAAGTATGTTTTTCTTTATATATTTTGTGCTTACGTTTACTAATATGTCTAGCTAAATTTATTGTTTGGGTTGGATGTAGATGAAGTGATCGTAAATTACTCGTTTTAAACTCGTGAGGTCGAATTGTGTTAGTTCGTTAATTGATTTTGTTCCCGAAACACTTAGGATTAATTCTAGACTTAATTGATATTGACATTTGATTGATCACCATCTAGATATTGAGATTAAGTCATTAACAGGATTTGGGGATCAACTCGAGAGTGTCTCTCGTGCCCAAGAAGGTAAAGAGTGTTGGAGAGCAGTCGGTATTAACCTACCTCTTAGCTGTCTTGGGTCTGTTTATTATTAATGCCTCTTGGGCAGCATTGTTACTGAAGTGTCTTCGTGACTTTGTTGATCAAGAGAGGAGATCTTGCCTTCTGGATAAGATCTGTAAAATTGGATAGACATAGGCTAAGTGTGTTTATATCGTGACTTCGTGACCTTTAGGGTAAACTAATCTTTGTCTTAAACCAAGTGATAAGATCAGTTAATTGAATATCTATGCACCAATGAACGAGTGATGAGTAATTAGGATCATGGACTCAAAACCCAATCCAAACTCTTTTGTTATTTGATATTGTTACTTGTTGAGTTACAGGATACATCGCAGTCAAAATCTTTTTTGTTGAGTTCGACTTGAAGAGCAGATCTACGCCAAGTCCCTTGGGATCGACCCCACTTGCCATTAACTACTACCTTGTTGGGCAAGAGGTGTTTATAAATTTATTTGTGAGAAGAGAGTGACGACAACGCTTCGTCAGGAGGAGAGAGAAATAGTGTGTGTGTGTGTATGTGTGTTCATAGCCGTGAGGGAGAGATATGAGAGAGAAGGGTGGGAGAGAGATAAGAGAGAATCTTAGAGAGATTTTTCAAGATAGGAATGATTAGGAAAGAAAAATAATTAAGAGAGATAATGAGAGCGAGTATGATGTCGGCAAGATTTATTAGAGAGAGTAATAAGGAATCTTGGAAATTTTATTTGCACCCGGTGGTAAAAAACGCGACATAATTATCTCCGGAAGAAAAAGTTATCCGGTGCAATTTAACCCTAATTTCTCATTAAACTCTCAAACGATTTAAATCTCATCACGACTCTTTCTCGACATCAGAATTCTCTCTACTTCATCTCTAACATCACCAAATAAATCAAGGATACTAGGAATCCAAGTTTCGAATAAAAATTCTGAATAACGAAGAAAACGTAGAAAGTTACTATTCATATTCGTTCTTTCAAAGACATAAAATTCAAACTCGATTCAATCAAACTCAAAAAATTCTCAAACATGCACCAATGGTCTTAAAATAAATTCTAGATTCAAAATATACTAATTTGATGAAATTCGGAAATAATTGATGAATAGTGAATTCTCATCGTCGGTTACTATTCACTGAAAAATAAATTTTCTCAAAACTTTCCGAAATTCGAACTCAAACTCAAACTCGCATAAACATACTCAATCAATTCATCTCACATTAAATTTGGATAACCAAAACAAGAAAAATCGCATGACGACACTCAAGGGCATTTTGGTAATTTTGCAAGAAAATTTATTTTCCTTGAAAACTTTATCACCAAGGGCACACATTTAAGCTCATAAACTCAATTAAGACGAACTTAAAGACTCATGAAAGATCGGGGTATTACAAGGTGAGTGGTAGTAGTGGGGGCGAGGAAGACGGTGATGACAATGAGGGTGACGGAGACACAAACTATGAGGACGAAGGGGAAGAAGGACAAGCAAGAAGAGAGGCGAGACAAGAGAGAAGACCACAAGAATGAAGAGGAGGATGAGGGCAACATGCCTTCGGTCAAGGGCAAGATTCATTTGAGGGGTACCAAGGGGGGTACCACGGTTTTGGAGGGCCGTCTGGGCCTTCTAACATGTATGCGGACCGTCGGGGTCCGGAAGCTTCTATGGTGAAGAGTTTGCAAGCATGCCGGAGAGAGTAGAGCACATTGACAATTATTGCACGCAGTGGGATAGTGAGTTTGCGGTGATGAGGTATGATATCCAAGCTGTCCGTCTCCGGCAACAACATATGAATGAGATCCAGCAGCAACAAATCGGCAACCAACAAGCTTTCCAAGCCGACATGTATCAACAGTATGATGAGTTCCGAGATGACTTGTATACTCGGAAAGAAACTTTCCAAGAATCTTTTCAACAATCTTGGTTTGATCGTCAAGATCAATATCACCAAGAGCAACGAGCCGACCACCAAGCCTTCCGACAAGAACTCTTTGAGCGTCAAGATAGATATCATCAAGACCAAAGAGCCGACCAACAAGCCTTCCAACAAGCGTGGTTCGATAGGCAAGATGCATTTCAACAAGATTTATATGCACGCCAAGATCGATACCACCAGGAGGATCAAATCAATCAAAGGGACTTGTTGGATCTCGTCCGCCGATTTGAAGCTCATCAACTTAATGAAGGCCACAATTGGCCCCCACCACCGCCTCCCCAATGAAGAATGAGGAACCACCGTATTTGTATTTGTTTCTTCCCTTCAAACTTATTCAGCTTCTTTGGTTTTGAATAAGTTTGGGGGAGGGGGGAGATGAATACAAATACGCTTGTAATTATGTGTGTGTTTGAGTTGTTTGAGTTTGTTGCTTTTAGTTGTGGTTTGTTTGATAGTTTGTTGAATTTGGAAACTTTTGAAAAATGAAAAATTTGGAGTTTAGTTGCTATGATTCGGGTTGTTTATACTCATGTGACTTTGGTGAAATGCCTATGATGATATTGTTATGTTCTTGCAAAAATTTGGTTGGAATTGAGCATGTCTTGATTTGTTTTGCATGGATTCTTTGTGTGTTGAACTCGACTCTTTAACTTTTGAATAAACCCGTGAGATTTGAGCCTTATTATGTCATATGGTGCATTTTGTTCTTGTGAGATTGGTCATGCATGCATTTCTACTCCTAGAACTTGCCTTGGATCTATATTGAGAATGCTTAAGTTGTGCAAGAACTTGGAAATGATCTTAATCCATCTTTGTTAGCCACCTCAAATCCTAAACACTTCCTTGTGCTTTGCATGTTCCACTGTAATCCCTTTTGAGCTTGATTTGGCCTTTCTTTGACTAACCGGAGAAAAAAGGTGTTGGTTGTGTAAGGGTATCCGGGGTGGGTTGTAAAAATGGAGAGAATATGAATTAAATGATGGTTTGGGTAATAGTTTGGAGCTTATTGTTTTGAAAACATAAAATAATTCCTATAAGCTCAAAGAAAAAAAATGAAGAATGAGATAGAAAAAGCATAATGGTGGAAGTTGAAGAAAAGTAGTCCTTGTTGTTTGTTAGAATGCTTCCACTAGATCTTGAAAAGAATGAAATGAGAAAATAAATAAATTGAGAGCATAAGGGAATTAACTTGTTATTTGAGTCTAAAAGAGATGTAGTGTTTGGTGAGGGATGGAAGATGGAATGATTCTATGATTGTGAAGTAGATACAAGGTTGTGAATGAGTTTGATTAGTCACTTAGCCAAATTTCCCTTCCTAAACCAATGTGCTTACATTACAACCTAAATAAAGCCCTTTGTGATCCTTGTTCTTGCATGACACGTGTTGCAATGGAGATATTAGATGATTTGCAAGCCTATGGCGAGTAGTTAGCATTGTGTGAATTCGTTGAGTGCATAGCCATATATTAGAGGGTTGAAAGAATACACTTCCTTGTGAGGATCAATTGTTAAAGAATTGAGGTTGGCATGCTTTTGATTGGTGTGGAATCATGTTAGTTTTGCTTGGTTTTGGTTTTCAAAATGAGTTGTGAAATCTGAGGCATTTAGGATCCAAAGTTGCTACTCCATTCGATGTTTATGTTCTTATTTGAATATATTGTTCGGGACGAACAATGTTTAAATTTGGGGGAGTGATAAACATCCATTTTGTAGCAACTAAACGCGTTTTTATAGCACTAATTGCCTTGCTTTACCTTCAAACGTGACTTGTTTTGGAGTGTTTTCGATATTTTGGATTGGATTCATGTTTGGTGGAGTTTGTGCATGTTTGTAGGTCAAGCGAGGGATGCTAAGCTGAATTGATAGGGCTGTAGAAGAGCGAAGTTGAAGAAATGGGATGGAAAAGGGGAAAACCGAGCGAAGAGGAGAGGAAATTC
Organism: Schizonepeta tenuifolia; assembly: GCA_029490685.1. Taxonomy (NCBI): domain Eukaryota; kingdom Viridiplantae; phylum Streptophyta; class Magnoliopsida; order Lamiales; family Lamiaceae; genus Schizonepeta; species Schizonepeta tenuifolia. The sequence goes on along the minus strand of CM055955.1, from coordinate 80,586,426 downwards.
AGAATCGGCGCCCAAGAGTGAGAAATCGGCGGTTTGGGCTTCAAAACCGGCAGTTTAGTGGTGAACCACCGGCCAAACCGCCGGAAATCCCTGGAATAAAAGTCAAGAAGAAAACCAAAATCGGCGGGTCACTCGGCGCTATGAGCCTGGACCGCCGATTTTGGGGTCTGGACCGCCGATTTATGGCGCTGGACGGCCAGTTTTCATATTTTTGTCCGAAATTGGACAATTTTGCCCTTTTCGCAATTTTAACACCCTCTAGCACTTTTTCCTCCCTATATATAGGAAGGATCAGCCCCAACACGTGTATTCACCATCCCTTAGCTTAGATTCTTGTTCAAAAAGTTTCCAATAAGGGTTCTAAACACATTTCTATTATTATTAGTGGATTAAGGTTGGATTTGAAGACTTTGTGAAGATTTCAATATTGGGTTCCTAGTTTTTCATCAATGCCATTATTTTTCCTTTGTTTTGTGTTGATTTCATTCATGTCTAGCTAAATTTTCTTGTTGGTTTTGGGGATTTATGATGATTTGATGATGGATTGATCATAACTTGTTGATTTCTCTTGTCTTCTTCTAATTAATTGTGGATTTGGTGCTTATTTTCATGTGGGAATTGTTGATCACCTTTCTTGCATGCCAAGTGCTTGTAGAAATTCTTGATAGGTTTTTGCTAGCATGGAATTCAAATTACACAACTTGTATTGATTTGAGACTTAGTAGGTGATGATCTAATGCATAGAAGCTTTTGATCCTTGTGCTATTTGGAGTTATTTTGTCGTCTCGAGTCTTAGCCGAGAGAGTCGATAGAATGATCCCCGTTTGCTAATTGTCGAGAGAGATTAGTGAATAATTCGGTGATTGTTTCTTAATTAGAGGATTAAAATGGTTTGTATGAATTAGGAAGTTGTGATCAAGCTATCTAGAATCGGATTGAATCCCTAGAACCAACCTTTGTTCTAATTTGTTCCTTAATCGTTTCTTAATCGTTTGTTCCATTGAATTTGCATGATCTTGTCATTTACTTGCTTAATTAGCTTTGATCTTATGTTAAGTGTTTGAATGAATCCCAAATCGTGTTGTTTAAAAAGCTTGAATAGTAGAAAGATGCATAAATTTAGTTTTCACTAGAAACTCGGCATATTAGTCCTCGTGGATACGATACTCGTTATTATATACTACAATTACCCGTTAAAGTGCGGTATAATTGCTTGGTAGAAAATTAGCGATCATCGACCTACTCCTCTAAAACCTTCCTAAAATGATAACTGAAAGCCTTGCTTTATGCAAGTCTTTGTGGTCGGTCCATTTATGGAAAGTTACAGGTTGTCGTGTACTTCTGAGTAGATTTGAATTTGAATTTGAACTCCTCATCTTTCAACGTCTTTCAAGTCTTCTTTTCTCGACTTTGGAACGTTTGACTTCGACACAACTGCTCGACATGCATAAACTGCATGGTTCAGTTTGGAGTCAGTCGAATTCTGGTTCGACTGATCATCTCGATCAGGAACTGCCTTCTTTAGTCTGTCTGACTTCTTCTGTTTGATCCTGTAAAGAGAAAATCCCTACACTCAAACAGTAAGCTCTAGCTAAGTTTAGACTGATGGTTTTATCTACTCGATTGGGGTCAAGTAGGTTTTAGGATAAATCAAAATCTTTACTAATTTCCCAACATGTCACAATCGGCACAAAATGTACTTCATTTGTACCAATTGTACCAACATATTAGCACAATTGTAACTAATTTGATCGTTCGTACCAATTGTACCATAGTGAAACAAGTCATAATTTGGAACATTTGAACAAATTAGAATATTTGTCCCAATAGTACCATGTCATAACTTGGAACATTTGAAACTAATTAGATAATTCGTCCCAATGGCACCCCACATGCTTTACTGGTAACTTTCCAGATATGGTACATGCGACCATGCTTTTGTCATTGTTGTCGACCCATTTATGGAAAGATTTCCAACTGACTTGTGCTCTCGAGTAGATTTAAAATCTTGACTGCAGCTCCTCCGTCTTTGGAGTCTTCTCTTCTCCGCTTCGAGACGTCTTGACTCTGACGTAACTTCTTTTCACGCTAACTGTATGCCTTCAGTTGTGTGGTTCAGTTGTGGAGTCAACTGAATTGCTGTCCAACTGAGTCCGCGCTTCAGTTGGGGTTGATGTCCCAACTGACCTTGAGTCTCAACTAAGTGTGAGCCCTCAGTTGAGTCCGGATCTCAGCTGAGTTTGAACCTCGGCTGAGTTCTTCACGAACCTCCTTCTTTAGTCCCACCGACTTCTTATGCTTGACTCTTGTAAAGATAAAATCCCTACGCTCAAACACTGAACTCTAGCTAAACAGACTAAAGGCAATCACCTACTCGGTTTGGGTCAATTGGGTTTTAGGCATCTTTTCGAAACCTTTATTATTTTTCCAACAATTTCTCCATTTTTTATGATGCCAAAACCCTAACTGACATCACCAACCTTTCCTAACTGATACCACAAACCAGTACCAGCAAGACTAAAAGATAGACTCAATTTTAGTCTTTAGAAGGAAAGTGTGAGCACAAAAACAATCATAAAAAATAAAAAACAAAAAAAGAAAAATGTTGACCTCGAACTTTGACAACAAGATGGTTATCAACAAGTGAGGTCAACAATCAAAGACCTTTAAAAATCAGCAACTTGTAATAAAAGATAACAAATTTTGGAGATATTACAATTACAATGAGTTCAAATAAAACTACAGTCTTAACTACTAATCTACTCTAGGTCTTCGTCTCCTCCACTTCCTTGAGGAGGGTCTTAAGCTTCCACAAGGCTGTAACTGAGGTCATCCCTTCTTGACCTTTGATCAGCCTCAGCCTTATTCATATTGAGGCCAACAGCTGGACTTAGTTACCCCATGCAGCAACGCCAACACAAGATGACAAAGCTTCCTTCAACTGAGTTTCCTTTGGCAAGGATAAGCGACAAAAAGACTTTCTTATTCTTCAAGAAGATCTCTTTGTTTCAGCTCTTTCCTGCCAAGACTAGAGGCTGCAATCTTTTGCTTGATCTTGAGCCTTCAGCAGCCTTGCAGGGTCTTCATCCCCGCTTCGCTACACCTGAGGTGGCATCAACAACATCGTGCTGACCCAATCAAAACCTTCAAAGGTGACTGTCTGTACTACTTCCCCTTTTTGGCATCAACAAAAGGAAGATGTAGCGCAGATGTGCAGGAAGGCACACCCGACAGCGATCCTATAAAAGGCAGGAGTCGCGTCTAAATTCCTTCCACTTCCAGGAAAAGGGAGAGCAACAACAATACTTTACAAGTAGCAGTAACTCCTAGTGCGGTTACTTGTTTAGCAGTTGCGGCTCTGGTGGAAAGAAGATCAACTGAGACGAGTTTGAGAAAAGGGAAACACCCCTCGACACTCATCTTATGATCGTGTGCCTAAAGAGAAGCATGACTTCTGATGTTCAGGTTAGGATTGACCTACCCATGTGACGTGGGATTGTAGATCTTCGACCAAATGTGCAATTGGAAGAACACTTCAGGAAGTTGCATTAGCTAGCTGACACCACGAAGCACCCACATCATCAGTCGTCCTTTAAGGCGTCTGCGTCTCATGTAGCCACGACCATAGCGTTCTAGCTGAACTGATTGTTTCACTGATTCAGGACTGGCGGAAGGAAAGGACCGCCTGCAAAGTGGGAAGGCATATTCTCAATCTGGTAGGTTTTTCTGAAGAGGAAGATAAACTTTAGCAAGAGAGAAACCACAAAGAAAAAATTTCATGAGAGAGATGCAGAAACCTTAGGAGTAGTTGAGATACGAATCCTGGTCGATATGCAAAATGAATTGCAAAGCCCCTAATTTATAAGGGGGTTGAGATCCAAATCAACGGATCAGATCACTCGTGCAGTTTTTTCGGGATAAATGGCATATTTTAATGTGCCATTTCAAAAAAAGCTGCTCACGAATGACGGTGATGGAACCCGTCATGAGGCGGAGTAGAACACTCGTGCGCGTGAGGAGAGTAGGTTACACTATTTTAGCCCAATCGCGATCTACAAGCATAGTCTAAGGGACAAGACCAGCTGTCTAAAGAGGTGACCGCTTGGCTAATTCAATGCGAATAACTTGTAACAAATGCTTGAATTAAATTCAAAACACCCTCCTTAATGGAAAGGAACAAGTTACCATAGCGTTACTCAGGTGGCGTTGACCTCGACTGACTCTTCTACTCAGCTAGCTCTCAACTTACTCAAGTCATCAGTTCAGTGGAAGTTTGATTCCATCACTCAACTGAACAGAACGGAAGGCAAAAACGCTCAATTCCCCCTCAAATTGAGATTTCTCCTAAACTTGTGATCTCCATCTTCATGGCTTCTTCTTTGGTTGGGCTGACCAATCTAAGGAGTTGACACAACATCTTGAATCGAGCTTCCACCAACGCCTTTGTAAAGATATCAGCTCTTTGAATGTCAGTGTAAATTTTCTCAACAATGACATCCTTCTTTTCGACATGATCATGGATGAAGTGATGCTAAATGTCGATGTTCTTAGTCCAGAAGTGGTGAACTGGATTCACCGTGATGGCTATAGCACTCGAGTTGTCACATAAGATGGGTACCTGACGATGCCCGGATCTATTGTTAGGAAATCCGGATGCACCAAAATACTATTTGTAATTTTCTAATGCCCATCAATAAGTATAGTTAGAGATAAGTATACAGAGTCGAACCCAAGGGAGGTAGGCTATGATGACCTCGATGTCATTGGACAAGAGTTAGGTTTTGGTTTTGGTCACTCTCAACATAAACTAGAAGCAAAACTGAAATAAAATAGTAAATAAATCAGATATGGAGGTCATGCTTGGGTTAGTCGTGATTTGGCCCTCAAATAGTCACTGCGTCGGCATGTCTCTTGGTTATAGTGCCTCGACACTCACGTCCCTTTACTGTCACCATGTCACGCATGTGAGCGTCTCCTCCTTAGTACTTCCTTTCAGCGTCGAGCCCTCCAAGTCACCTCATGAGCCCACCTTCCTGTCCACAGAATTGGCTCGCATCTGGAAAAGTCACCAATTGAGCCCTCTGCGTTAGCAGCATTTGGATCTAGAAGGTCCAAGATCGCTATAAGTATGGCTTGCGCCATACACCACACTTCAGTGCCCGTAACACGATCGGAGGTGAGGGGAACCCCTACACCTTTGTCCGGTATTGTGAGGGATTTCACCACTGCAACTCCTCGGTATGCCTCCGGCAAAGTCGTGGAGGCTCCACCACTTTAGAATCAAGCCCAGCACGTCGGGAACATGTTCAGCAGCTCTCCGGCGAGCTTCCCGCCTCACCCCTTCACACACACAACACTCACATCTCACCGCATCTTAACCAACCCAAGCATTAACAACTTACCTAGACATTAAAAGTAAAGAACAAGCAAAGAAATAGATAAACAAAAGCATCATGAACATTAAAACTGAAAAGAATTATTTACCTTACAGAGGTCTTGACAGAAAATGTAAAGAGTATTGTTTATGCTGAAACTAAAAGTGCAGAGAGTAGTGTGATGTGTTCTTTTTTGCTCTTCGAGGGATAGGAGATTGATGATACAAGTGAAGTAGGGCAGATGTCTTTTTATATGGCGGCTTCACTTAAGTGGTAGTTGAATCCATGGCTTTCAAGTTCGCCTCCTAATCGAGTTTGGAGTCCAACATCCTTTGGTTGGTCACCCTTTCACTTTCAGTCCCTTGTCCTTGCCTTCTTCCCGTTGGTTGTTGTTGTTGCTGCTGTTGGAGGTTGTTGGAGGCTACCGCAAAAGATGTTGTGGCTGTGTCAGAACTTGTTCTTTCCATTTTAGGCAAAGGTTTGACTTCTAATACACGGAGTCTTCGTGGCCTTGCCTTCTATCGTCGTGATCACCAACAAGCTTCTTGGGACCTCTAGCACCCTGCTGCACTCTTTTCTCTTTAATGCCCTAATATGATCCATTGTGCCCATTTGCAAGAATTCTATGTCACTGCATACCAGCGTGTCCGCCCAGACACAAAAGACTCAAAGCTAATGAGGAAAAGACCCTAACTAGACTTATACAGACACTGAAAAGAGCATGAAAATAGGGCTCGTCAGTACCTGGCCAGTCTCCACTTCGTAGTCTCTCAGCTGCTGCTTCAGCTAGAGTACTTGCATACAACAACTTCCAACTGCCATATACTTCGACTCAGTTGTGGAGGTGGCGACGCAGACTTGTTTCTTCAAGAACCAGGAAACCAACTTGCTTTCTAGGAACTGACAATATCCAGAGGTTGATCGCCTATCAACTCTATCTCCGGCTAGGTCTGCGTCTGAGTAGTCGGTTAGTTCAATGTTATAATCAGTTGGGTACCACAGTCCCATGTAGACTGATCCTTGAGGTACTTGATGATATTCTTTGCTGCGCGGCAAATGAGCTTCCCTAGGCTCAGCCTGATATCTTGCACAGATTCCGACTGTGTAGGAGATGTTTGGTCGACTAGCAGTTAGATATAGCAACGAACCAATGATCCCTCTGTACATCTTGGCATCGACGAGCTTCCCTTCCTGGCCCGAGTCGATTTTCTAATTTGTATTCATTGGGATCTCCGTCGTTTGACTAGAGGTCAGTCAAAATTTGGAGATCAACTCCTTGGTGTACTTGGATTGATTGATGAAAATTCCTTCTGAAGACTGTTTCACCTGCAGCCCAAGGAAATAATTCATCTCTCCCATAATGGACATTTCAAATTTGTCCTTGGAGAACCTCTTGCACAGATCTTCGAATTTGGATCCGAAGATGATGTCATTGATATAGATTTGCACCACCAAGATGTCTCCTCCAACTTTGATGGTGAAAAGGGTCTTGTCGATTGGACCTCGAATGAACCCTGATTCGAGTAGAAAGCCACAAAAGGTTTCATACCATGCGCGTGGAGCCTGTTTCAGTCCGTATATGGCTTTCTTCAGCTTCTAGACTCTACCGTCACCAGTTTTGAAACCGGGAGGTTGTGCTACATAAACATCTTCTTTGATGTCACCATTGAGAAACGCACACTTCACGTCCATTTGATAGACTTTAAACTTTTAGTGAGCAAAGTTGGCTAGAAAAATCCAAATTGCTTCCAGACGAGCAACTGGAGCGAATGAATCCTCGAAGTCTATTCCTTCCTGCTGACAGTAACCTTGAGCTACCAGTCTAGCCTTGTTTCTCACAACATACCCAATGGCGTCATTCTTATTTTTGAAGATCCACTTCATCACAATTACCTTGACCCCCTCAGGTCTTTCAACAAGTTCCCACACAAACTTTCTGAGAAACTCGTTGAGCTCTTCTTGCATGGCTTGGGCCCAGTGGATACATCTCAAAGCTTCCAAGATGCTTTTTGGGTTTAGGCACATCTGCCACAAAGCATGCGATCATGCTTACATCTCCTGCTTGTTCCAGCTTTCCCATTTTTCTGAGCTCGTCATCATAATGTGCTTCCAAAGTTGGTTCATCATCAGTTGTGGTTCCTGACTGAGTCGGAACATAAGCTGAGGAATCTACAACTTGAGTTGAACGTCTAGTTCGGAGGCCGGCTTGCAGATTTCCTATCACGGGATCATTAATGTGGTCTTCATAGCAACGTTTGTACTTCTTGTCTCACTTAGCTAAGTCGAGCATCGTGATGGAATAGTCTGATCTTGAAAACGTCGGAGATGTCGATCTTGGTGATCTTGCTTCTGGTGCAGTTCCATCCTCAGTTGGAGTTGAGAGATGGACTGGGGATCTGGCTAATCTTGGACTGGAAGGTCCTGGACCAGATGGCTGCTCAGTTGATTCTCTTGATTGAGCTTCAGCTGTGGTTGGCACTTGGTCAGTTGACTCTGGAGTTTCCCCTTGAATTGAGGCGAGATCTTCAGTTTCGTCGTTAGAAGAATACATTTCTTCGACTTCAGCTGACCAGATAAGCGGCTCTGCTAGATTCTTTAATCTTTGAGCTTGAGATCTTGTCTCAGCTGGCTGGGCCAGTGCGCTTTCTTCAGATGTCTTCCAGTTAGCATATTCTCTACACTCAAAAGCAGATTTATCAAACAACACATGAGGTGTTATCTCCACAATTTTGGAGTTGCAGTTGAAAACTTTGTAAGCTTTTGTCTTAGCAGCATATATTAAGAATATGCTATTGACAACTTTTGGCTCGAAGGTGGGCTTTCCCATTGTTGTGGATGTAACACTTAGAACCGAACACACGAAAGTAGGAAATTTTTAGCTTCATGTTCAACTCGTATGGAGTCTTCCTTTGCCATTTGTGAAGGGATCGGTTCTGCGTGTAGCATGTTGTGTTGACCACTTCTGCCCAAAATCTCTTTGGCAGAGCTGAGCTGGTGAGCATGCATGTTGTTGCATCCTTCAGCGTTTGATTTCTCTTTTCAGCTACTCCATTATGCTGTAGAGTCCATGCAACTGAGGTCTGGTGAGTTATGCCTTTCTTCTTGCAATACTCAATGATAGACTCATTGAGGAACTCAGTTCCGCAATCAGATCTGATGGAAACAATAGATTTTCCTTGCGGAGTTGCAAGTCTATCCATCAGTTTAGGCAACTCTTCTCTCGTCTCGTTCTTGTGCGCCATGAAGATCATCCATGTGTACCTCAAGTAGTCATCAGTAACTACAAGAGTGTATTTATTACCATTTAGGCTCTCTAAGGTGACCGGACCGAACAGATCCATATGGATCAGTTGCAGAACTCAATTCGTCGATGGCGACACATTAAGATGAAAGGATGCTCTAGCCAACTTTCTGAGCTGACAAGCACTGCAGTGGTGCGTCGGTGATACTATACACCCAAGACGAAATCTAAACTGAATAGGATAAGATAGAATATCCCAAAACCTCTAAGTCAGTTTCTCGAAGTGAATTAGGCGTATGACTGTTTCCCAAAACCCAACGATAAGACGACACAACAACTCAGGGACGATGAATGACACACAACGAGGGATGGTTTGCTCATCGATACGTCGATATGAACATCACGGTGGCATGCCGCCAATCCGCTAGTTCGGTGAACAAGCTGAAGGAGATAAACTCGCAAAAAATTATTCATCAAATCGTTATTTAATCCATGCCCTACTAGACCTATTTATAGGGGTGGAATACAATAGAGTCCTAATCTAGTAAAGAAACAAATACTAAACTAATAAGGAAACAAATCCTTGAACAATAAGGAAACAAATCCTAAACTAATAAGGAAACAAATCCTTAACCTAATAAAATATAAAACTACCAAGATAACTAAAATAAAGCCTTGTTTTTGGCCTACAATAATTAAAAATTAAAATTAAAATAAAATAAATAAAATCTTCGGATCTTCAATCTTGGATTGTATCAGTCGAACTGAACTTCAAGTCTGGTATCCCGACTGCATGTTGTTGGCGAGCTAGTGCGTTCATGGTTTTGAAGTTGAGGTGGTTGAGTCTTTTATGCCATAGCCAGCTTGTCTGAGAGCTGCTCTTGGATATAAGGCATGTTTCTAGCGAGCTACTCGACCAGTCTGTGTAATACACTCACCTGATGAAAATCGTCTACCAAATAGAAGAACTTTCTTGGTCTTGACGTCTTCACCCTGCACACCTGTGCATCAATCTTCACGGAAAAACCATTATCGCACAGTTGGTCTACAGAGAGCAAGTTATGCTTCAATCCGTCTACCAGCGACACATTTTTTATAGACACAAGCTGAGTCTCGAATGTACCGAAACCTTTGGTTTTTCCTTGAGAGTCATCACCAAAGGTACTATACATCCTTCTCGAAGCTTGATGTTTATGAGAAGATTCCTCTGGGGTGTCATGTGACTAGAGCATCCGTTGTCCAACACCCAGATGAATTTGGCGGCTCTTCTCTTTCTCGGTTCACCCAAGTCCTCTTCAGTTGACTCTTCAGGCAAAGCCATGAAGCATTGCTCTGTACGAACTGGACTAGATGGCAAGTCTGTTTTATCTCCTTCTGACTCTAAGAACACGTCGGTATCCTCGACGTCTTCCTCAACGATCATAGCCTTCGATTTTCTCCTTGGCTTTTCCTCGGAGGGCTTCCTTCTTCTTCATGGAGAGGTCAGGACAGTTTACACTGAGATGTCCTATCCTTCCGCACTCAAAGCAGTCTTTTCTTTGATTCTTTGAGCGCCGCCTGCTTCGGCTGATCCTCCTATACTTGTAAATCCTGGAGTTCATCTCCTCGAGTTGATTGGTCAGCTCTTCAACCTTCTTCTCGAGTTCCGACCTGCTCAATTGATCCCTAGCTGAGGAGTCAGCGGACTGGGAGGGTCGGGTGAACATGGACCTGCCCGATTCAACTCGAAGTGCCATAGATTTGGCAGCTAAGCCTTGCTCGGCGTGTTCTGCCTTTTGAAGCTTGCAAGGTTTCAGTCGGAGGATATCATACTCATTTGCTTTGAGCATGGTGAACAGCTTCTCAGTTGACATCGAACTGAGGTCACTCCGATTTTAGTGCACAACTTTATACACTGTCCAATCTTCGCCTAGCGCGGAGAGAACCTTGAGGAGAACGAATAGTACAATCACTTTTTAATTAAGTTTGAATCTATGTAAATTCCAAATGAGTTTCATAATTATGCACTTTCAAATTTATACTTGAAATTTAATCTTTTTTAATACTTTAATATCTATACTAGAGGTGTCCACAAAAATCGGAATCCTGATCAACGGGTCATTTTCAGACCGAGAACCGTGAAAGTAGATGGGCCGATTCCAAATTGGCAGTTCAATAATTATTTTTTTTAAAGTTATGTTAAACTCATATTATAGGAAATTTGGGATCACCTTCATTCATATAAACAATCTTTCAAAATAATTTTCTTCTCTAAATCAATCATAAAATCGATGTGGGACAATGTCTTTGAGAGCAAATATGTCTTTGTACCACACTGATTTTGAATAGAAAGAAAACTTTGAAAATTATCAAGAGAAACGGAAATGGATCATATTTGAATTTTTAACGGATATTGCTACATGGGTTTGGGAGAAGAACATCTAGTATAATAATTTTTGATCGAATTTGAGATATATTTAAATACATATAAATTTTAAACAAACAATATCTCTTTATCACACATTACATCTAAAAATTTTATTAATTTTATTGAATAATAATTTTTCGTCAATTTTCCATGGGCTACACACTCTTTGTGAAAATTAATTAAGCCCCTCAATGTATCTCTCTTCTATTTTTCTTTATGAGTGTTTTTTTTTAATTAATTGTATGGTTGTTATATTTAAAAAAATGTAAACGTATCTGATGGTCCCGGTAGTGAGTAACTGGTGTATGGGGGGTGGTGGAATACACCAGTTACGATTTTTCTTGAAAATCTTTTTCTCTGAGTAAAACTGCTCAGTTCTGCTTGCTCGACGACTAAAAATGTCAGTCGAAGCTGATCGCACAGTCAGGTGCATGACTAACTTCTTTGACTGAGGATCAGTTGTGTAATCCCGACTGAGGTTTCAAAGAGTTAAATAATGCGGAAGTTGGTGGAAATAAAGCTCATTATTTAAACTAAAATCTTTGAAAAAAGGGAAGGTCAAGTTCCCAAATACTTAGAGCAATTTTCATAAACACAATTTTATATGCATGGTCAGTTAGATAGAAAACTGAATGTAAATACTGGAAATAAAGAACACAATATTTTTACGTGGTTTAGAGATTGACCTCCTACGTCCATGACTTCCTTTTCGGGGAACTAATCCACTAGATAAGCATATTAAACGTTCAGTTTGGTTTGCAAGCACCAAACAGCCAAACCAGTTCGATTACGGGTTCGAACAAAACCTTACAACACTTTTGCGGGCAAGTGTACAGCCTATCTTAAATTGCGAATTCTAAAGGACTTAGTTTCTTTGATTACCGGTTCAAAGAAAGACCTGGGGTTTGAGTGTTGGGGGTTTTCCAACTATGAAGTCTTCTACACTTAGAAAAGTGGGGGCTTCTTCCTAAGGCTTAGAGACTCCAATCTGCTATAGAGAGTCTGCTTACAAACTATGGAAGAACCTAAGAATCTCAACTCGATCAAAGAATGGGGATTCTAAGAGATTAGAAGGAAGAACATCAGGAGGAATGTGTTGGAACCGATTATTGAAAACCGATTCGTTTTCCCATGGACCAGTTATGGATATCTAACAAACACATACAAAATCCACACCTATCATGCTCCTATGAATTTAATTACAATCATAAGATGTTTATTCGGAATACCTGCAAATTTGATGCACAACAACTCCAGAGTTGACCTTCTGAACTGTTCCCGGCTAGAATACGACGATGGATGAAATCGACCTCGTACTCCTTCTCTCACTAGGGGCGGCGACTCACAGTCTCTCTCTCTATGGTTTTATTGCTTAGAATGCAAGTAAGTAATGAGTTTTATGAGCCTTGTATTATAGATAAATAACTGCTCACATTCATTGAACCTAGACGACCCTCACGGGCCGTAGGAGACAGGCGCCTAGCCCACTTAGAGACACAGGTCATTGGGCCAGTTCAGGGATCTACTAGCTTAAATAAGATTGGCCCGATAATATCTAATTTAATCTATTCAGCCCAGAAATATAAATCAGATATAAATATTAATTCATTCCACTAAAGAATTAATACTGACTTACCCTCTTATTTATTTAATTGAGTCGGGGCTAGTATTAGACTTAATTAATCTCTGTGTTTAAGATTCTTGAATATCCATTAATTAACTAAATACTTCTGACAACAATTAATTAATCAATTAATTATTCACTAATAAATAATTATCTCGAGTGCTACCACTTAAACTTATTATCGTATCGGAACTAATTCCACCTGCAGGGTTTAATACAATAAACTTATTAAGTTCCTCGAGAGGATATCATCATCCCATTATTCATAGGACACGGATCCTTATTGCAGCTCTATCAATATCAAATAAGAACTGCTACCGCCCAAAATACGAAATTTCGAACCACTATCAAGTTCTCATCTATAATAGATCAAAGCAATAGTCAGACACTTATTCATACTGATAAGCCCAATTAAGGTTAAGACTATTTAAGTCACCGAGATCTTTAATTCTCAATAAGTCAGAACTGAGAATTAATCTCACTGTGATCCTTTCAATACGATTAACGTACTAGCATAAATAAATAGTCAAGATAAACTAGTTAATACTATTATGCTACAATCTAAACCAACAACTCGTCCAAGTTGTCTCGATTGTGAATATTAGTTTATATCTCATAAGATGTCGATTATATAATCTTGTGTGATCTACAACACACTATATAATTTATAATATTGAGATAATTGGACAAATAATAATTATGCAATAATAAACATTTCAGATAGAAGAATTATAGTGAAATAAATATCAATTGTATATAAACAAAAGTCTTGCTTTCGTATACAACCCTTCAGAATGAACTATCAACTTATATTTGTTCTTTGACAGAAACTTGTTTTTGCTTCGCGAGCTCTGAGTGCTTGAATGCTTTGATTTGCTTCTTCTCGTGAGGTTTCTGTATATTGCTCGCAATGGGTGACCTCTATTTATAGTTAGGGAGATCAATTAGTCGTTGGAAAGAGTCGTTTGATCTCTGCCAAAAAGTATGGCACTCTACCTACTCCACAGCAACCTTTTCTAAAATGGTAACTACAACCCGTGCTTTATGCAAGTCTTTGCGGTCGGTCTATTTATGGAAAATTACAGGTTGTCTTGTACTTCCGAGTAGATTCATATTTGAATTTGAACTCTTCTTCCTTCTTCTGCTTCGAAGTCTTCTCTTCTTGACTTTGGAATGTCAGACTTCGACAGAACTTCTCAACATGCTTGAACTGCATGGATCAGTTCTGGAGTTGAATTCTGGTCTGACTCACCAAGTTCTTTTTGAATTGTCTTCTTCAGTCTTGCTGACTTCTTCTCTTTGTTCCTATAAAGGTAAAATCCCTATGCTTAAACAGTGAGCTCTAGCTAAGTTCAGACCGATGGCCATCTACTCGGTTGAGGTCAGTTGGATTTTGGGACAAATCAAAACCTTTACTAATTTTCCCAACATGTCTCATTTCCTTTTAAGGAAATAATTAAGAAATCACTTTATTCACTTTACATCACTTCAAAACCATTTTATATCACTTCAAAAATACTTATATCACTTTATCAATGAAAAAATACTTTATATCACTTTATTCACTATATTAAACACACAATTTACATCTAATCCTTCTTTTCTTAATCTCCATGCAGAAAAGAAGTGAGACATATTGAACGAAACGGAGGGAGTATGAGATAACTTTTGAAGTAACGATTATTGACATTGAAACACAATTGTTGGCCAATATTGGCACTTTGAGATGGATTTACCCTTAATAAAGGCGTGAGCCGCGGGTCAGTTTGGTGCGTCTGATATGAATGGGAGTTATTTGTGTCACCTGCTATATATAACCTTAAAAAAAAAAAAACTAAATATAAATACACAATCAACTAGCTGATACCATGCAAAGGCGAAGATGTTTCTGATTACTCTCAGTTTTAAAATTAGTTATCTTTTTTCTTTTTTTTTTTTGGACAAATAAATATTGAAAATAATAGATGAAATCGGAGGGGAGGTCCCATTGACAGCAGATATGAGGTCGTCGGTGCCTCTGCTCTGTCGGCGGCACTCAAGCGGTGAGATCCAAAACGTTGCCTCGATTTCCACCAGTTTGTTGAGGCTTTTGGTACAATTGTAGGAGAAGGAAATCCCAATTTGAGAAGATTTGGTGTTGCACCGTACGATAGAAGATATAGGTATCCCTTTCTCTCTCTCCTTCAGGTCAATCTATCCGATCACTGTTGTTCGTCGCAGCCGCCGCCATTGTCGTAGCCGCCGCTGTCTTCACAATTTAAAAATCGTGAAATTTAGATTTGTTGTTCGATTTGACATATTTGGCACAAAAATGGATTCGATCGTGCCAAATGTACCAACATCTTGATATAATTGGAACTAATTCGTGTCAAAAGTAACACAGTGCAACAATCATATTTTGACACAATTGAAACTAATTAAATCATTTGTCTCAATTGGACCATAAAATAAAAATAATAAAATTCATTAACATAAAAAATATCATCACGTAATCAACCTAAATATCATTAATTAACACAATAAAAAATTTAAAAAAAAATTGATAAATCTGATTTTTTTTCACGATTTGGTACAAATGGCTCGAACGAGACCTAAAAATTGTCAAATGTACCCGACCCACCTGCGAACTGACCCAATCTGCTCCATGTTTCATTAATGGTATATCCTCCCAAAATGCAAACATTGACAAAAATTTATAATTATGAAAAGAATGAGACAAAAATTGTGTTTCGATGTTCATTATGATTATATATTCTCTATATATATCTAAATTCAACAATTTAGTGGTCCTACTCCTATGCATTAAAAACTTAAAGTCCTATTCATAAGTTGCATTATTTTATTGTAAGTATAGTAGAAACTAGTAGAAGGTGTTAGATTCCATTACTTGTACGAAAAGAATGCGTGCTCCGATTTCTATATGTATGTAGGAATTAAATTATTAAGTCAAAATGAAAGTTCATATAGATTTTAGGGAGACATTTCGGTAACTTCACGAGGCGTCGATGCATAGACGTTAGAAGATGCATGCAAACTATATAAACCGTCGTTGTGCGGTAACAAATATCCATCAAAAAGATTCAAAATGGCGATGTCTGCTATTTCCTCTGTTTCGCGAAAGATGAGTCACTTTTCTTTTTGGATTATCCCACAAAAGATGAGTCCTTTCTATTTTGAGAAATAATTAATTACATTCACATTACTTTTACATTTGCATTCACACTGCTTTTATACTCTTTATTATTTATTCATATTACTTTTACATTTTTTATCAATAAAATACTCCATTAAATACACTCATTACTATTTCTTCTTAATCTCCGTGCCCAAACTAAAAGGCTAATTTTTTATGAGGCAGTATAAAATACGTAATCCTAACTATCCTCTTCGTTGATGTGATTAGTCCCCAAATTTTAATCAACGCCCAACAAAAAGTGCCTTGCTTCTTTCCTTTTGGAGATTCTCTATTTGCAACAACAACAACCTAATCTCAATAGCCAAATCTAATTTTCTGCCGTACGGAATCGATTTTGTCTATGGGCCAATCGGCAAATTCACCAATGGACTTAATATTCCGAATTCTCTCGGTAATACTTTTTCGTATTCTAATTAACTATCTTGGTGCGTTGTTTGATTTGTGGTTTAATTATTTCCGGAAACGTAACGGGGTTCACTTAATTTGAAATAGAGTTGCACTTGTGTGCATAAGTATCTATGGTGTATAACCCGATCCGACCCGCCCACGCGCCTGCTCCGACCCGCACATGAGATCCACTCATCGCGTGTGGGTCTCACGCGCCCTTTTTCAGATTTTTTTTTCCCGGCGGAGGCTTCGGCTCTAATTTTACGGCTCCGCCTTCGCTCCAATTGCTAAAATAAGAAAAATCGGCGGACAATAATTTAGATTTTTTCGGCTCGCTTCGAGGTCTTCGACTCCTCTCGCTCGAATCTTGATCAAAGAAGAAGCGACAAACAAAAGAAAAAACTGAAAAAATAAAATAAAAAATAAACTAGAAAATAAAAAATAAACTGGAAAATAAAAAAAAATAAAAAAAAACTAGTCAAAGGATGGTTGACCCGGATCAAACGGATGGACGAATGTTTGCACGGTACAAATGTTACACCCAAATTTTTGTCTTTTGTCTTTGAAATAAGTTATGATTGATGATGATTGGTACAGCTCAAAGCATAGGGGATTCTAGAGTCCCCCCATTCGCAACTGCTGGAGGCTCCAACACAATTGCTAGAGGTCTAAATTATGCGTCTGGTTCCGCTTGGATTCTCGATGAGACATCGTTGCAATGGGTGATTAATTATATATATGTCTTCAACTATATACTCTCTCCGTCCATGAATCATATCCCCATTTGGGTTCCGACACGGAAAATAAGAAAGCTGATAAAGTTGTTTTGAGTGGGGTAAAAGTTAGAATGTAGGGGTAGTAGGATAATGACAAAAAGATGTGGTATTGACAAAAAAAAGATGGTATTGACCAAAAAGTGAGAATAAAGTTGTTGTGATGATCAAAAAGTAGGAATAAAGTTGTTGTGAGGTGGGACCATGAATGACAAGGGATAGTAAATAAAGGAAAAGTAGGAGGGTATGGTTGTATAAAAGGTAAGTAGGGATTTGATTCATGGACAAAAAAATGTGGGTAAGTAGGGATTTGATTTGTGGACGGAGGGAGTATAATTTTTTTTAAAGAACTATACATAAATTATTTGATTTGATGTACGTAAATTCTTCATCTAATTAAATTAAAAGTCATGATTTTATTTAATTTAAGTTTTTTTTTTATTTATCTGTTCGAGGTCTAAATTATGCATCAAGGAACCGTTAACCAAATCGGCACTATACTCGGAAATCAAACGGCAGCCAACAATCTTCTTAGGAAGTGTTTGTACAGTGTTACCATGGGCAATTACGATTACATTCTCAACTATTATTATCTGCCATTAACCTTGACTAGAATCCTATACACACCATAGAAATTTGCAGATAAGTTGATAGAACAATATTCGAAACAACTAACGGTCAGTTCCTAGCTACTTTCTAATTTCTATATGGTATTATATATATATAAGAGTTTATTAATGTTTATGGCTACCTCTAGAAATAAACAATAATTTTACAATCATCCTATTTTCTCTCCTACTTTATATCCAAAGGATTTTCAGAATCTCATAGCATCGTACCACCGTCCACCACTCATTCCGCCACCGTTGATGCCGCCACCACCGCGGCGGTGTTGTACGATTTTTGAAATATCGTAGCATCGTACTACCGTCCGCCAGGCGGCGGCGACGTTGTACGATTTTCGAAATCTCGTAGCATCATACCACCATCCGCCACCGTCGTCGCCACCACCGCGGCGGCAGAATCTCATAGTATCGTACCACCGTCCGCCACCGCCACCGCCGCCGCCGCGGTTGTACGGTTTTCAAAATCTGGTTGCATCGTACCATCGTCCGCCACCCATTTTGCCGCCACCGCCGCGGCGGCGTTGTACGATTTTCGAAATCTCGTAGCATCGTACCACCGTCCGCTATCGCCACCGCCACCACCGCAGCGGCGATGTACGATTTTCCGAATCTCATAGTATCGTACCACCGTCCGTCACTCATTCCGCCACCGCCGCCACCGCGGCGGTGATCTACGATTTTCCAAATCTCATAGCATCGTACAATTGTCCGTCACCGATCCCACCACCACTGCGGCGGCGAGGTACGATTTTTGAAAATCGTATCTTGTTGCCGCGGTGGTAATGACGACGGTTGCGGAATGGGTGGCTGACAATGGTACGATGTTACGAAATTCCAAAATTCGCATCTCGTCACCGAGGTGGTCGTGACAGCGGTGACGGAATGGGTGGCGGACGGTGGTATGATGCCACGAGATTCTAAAAATCGTACGGTGGCGGCGGTGGTGGCGGAATAGGTGACGGACGGTGGTACAATGCTACGAGATTCGAAAAATCTTACATCGTCGCCGCTGTCGCGGCGGACGGTGGTACGATGCTACGAGATTCAAAAAATCATACAACGTCGCTGCGGTGGTGGCGGAATGGGCGGCGGACGGTGGTACGATGCTACGAGATTCCGAAAACCGTAGAATATCGCAACAGAACCATTCTTGAGAGAGTAAGATGCATGCTAACTAGTTCTGGAATTCCAGTGAAATTTTGGGGAGAAGCTGTTAACATAGCTTGTTATTTGATCAATAGAAGTCCATCTTCTGCAGTAGGGTTCAAAGTTCCAGAGGAGTTATGGAAAGGAAGAGCACATGAGTATTCTCATTTAAGAGTCTTTGGGTGTCAGGCTTTCGTGCATGTGAAGCAGGATAAGCTACAACCTAGAGCTGTGAGATGTGTAATGCTCGGATATCTAAAAGGTGTAAAGGGATATAAGCTATTGTGCTTGGAGTCTGGAAATCAGAGAGTTGTTGTGAGTAGAGATGTGACATTCATTGAAGACAAAATGCCTTATCTTGAGAATGCTGATAGTGAGACAGTAAGAAGAGAGGCAGCTCAGTTCGAGGTGGAGTTTACAGAACTAGAACAGCCATTGGATTTGCAATAGGGACAGACAGATGTTGAAGATCAGGAAGAAGATGTGAGTCCACAAGAAGAAGGTCAAGATGATGATCTGAGGAATTATCAACTAGCAAGAGACAGAATTAGAAGAGCTACTCATCCTCCTGACAGATTTGGTCAAGTAGGCATGATCTCTTATGCTCTTATTGTGGCTGAAGAGATTAGTTATGATGAGCCAAAATCCTACAAGGAAGCTATACATTGCAGTAAGAAGGAGAAGTGGATTCAAGCTATGACAGAAGAGTTGGAATCCATGTTCAAGAACAAGACCTGGATTTTGGTGGATAAGCCTAAAGCAAAGAACTGTATAAGCTGCAAATGGATCTTCAAGAAAAAGCTTGAAGTGATAAATGGAGTTGAGAAGCTCAGATACAAAGCTAGGTTGGTTGCAAAGGGATTCACACAAAGGGAAGGGATAGACTTCAATGAGGTATTCTCACCAGTAGTAAAGCACACATCAATCAGAATTTTGATGGCTATTGTTGCTCAGCAAGGATTGGAGTTGGAGCAATTAGATGTAAAAATAGCTTTCTTAAATGGTGATTTAGAAGAGAGCATCTATATGGTTCAGCCTGAGGGTTTTATTGCTTTTGGTGATGAAGGAAAGGTTTGCTTATTGAAGACATCTATCTATAGTTTGAAGCAAAGCTCTAAACAGTGGTATAAGAAGTTTGATGAGCATATGCTAAGAATTGGATTCAGGAGATCAGCTTATGATAGTTGTGTTTATCTTAAAGGTTTGCTTATTGAAGACATCTATCTATTTTTTCTTCCATTCTTGCCAAAGCTACTTGGTTTTCCAAAACCATTCGATAGCACTCACTACGACTTGGAACACCACCAGATATATCTGAAGGATTAGCACCTAAACCAAGCATGCGTACTCTACCATGTGGTTCTTTGCCCATAACTCTAGAAAATGTGTCACTTGGTCCAACAAAATCAAGGCTACCAATTGATAATTTTGACTGAATCTCTTTCATTTCTCCATGTCAAGCCAATTTTTAAAAACATATTTCACTTGAAAGTTTTAATATACAAATTTTACAATAGACTATCTTTAAATGGAATCTTACAAGGGCATCTCATCAGATGATGGGTTCCCACTATGATCAGTATAACACGCCTCAAACATCTCTACACATGATGGAGATTGACCCAATTTTTCTTTCTGCATAAAACAATTATAAAACTAATGAGTTCAATTGTTTATAATATGAAAGAGTTAAAAATAAATAGAGAAATTAAATCTTACCAACTGTTGCTCGACTTCATCAAAGCTTATCTTTCCTGTAATTTG
Organism: Schizonepeta tenuifolia; assembly: GCA_029490685.1. Taxonomy (NCBI): domain Eukaryota; kingdom Viridiplantae; phylum Streptophyta; class Magnoliopsida; order Lamiales; family Lamiaceae; genus Schizonepeta; species Schizonepeta tenuifolia. The sequence continues at coordinate 80,565,887 of CM055955.1, read as the reverse complement.
TTGCATAGATGAACGTTTTCTGTGGTCTTTGTTTTTATCACTTATTTCCTGAATAGAAGTTAGTGGAATAATATGTTAATAAACTTATGCAGATCATCATACCCTCAGCTCCAAAAGGAAGAAAATTGACAATATGAATTTATTAAATGTTCTTCTAGTTCGAACTTCATACAACTCTTATCCATTTATTACCTTCAAATTGGAAGATTAAATTATTTTACGTCATGTAAGCAAGAAAATAAACACACCCCAAATAAACGTGATAACAATTATCCCAAATCAATATAATAATTTAATGATAGCTTAATATATGTGACACATAAGATAACACATGTACATAATTGAGAATGTCTCAGCTAAAATATATATGAGAAATAGGGTGCACTTGCAATTAACTCAAAAAACTCTTTAAATCTTTTGACTCAAAAATCTCTTTTAAATCTTTCCCGTGCTCAAATATAAGTTACCTTGATAACCATTATTGCTACAGGCCTTCTATATATATTTCTTATATAACTTTTCATCTCATATTTTCATCTAATTTACTTGAAAAACTATCATAATAATATCTATCATGTTCACTAAATAGTTTCCTACATACAGGGATTTGCAGCCACAACAATCAATTTAATAATTTATGAAATCTCAAAAATTCGTTCTTCATACAGTTGCAACAAAAAGTTGGAAAATCCATTAGGAAAACACCATTCAAACCTGTAGAGCAATAAACAGGCCATTACAAAAATTGGCCAGATCGATGAAATTTACAATGTCTGAACAAAAGAATTAACCTTATGCTTCTGAAGCAGTGAAATTCAAAAACAAATAAATTAATCATGATCTTCAAATTTATTAATTAGTAAACAAGGAAGTGAAAAAATATAATAAACCTAAAACCCCCAATTTCATCAAATAAATTTCATGACTAACAAACTCAAACGGATCGGCATGAACAAAATACCAATAAATTGATGATAGAAACCAACATCAAATTAAATCTTCTCATTTATTCATCAGAAGCGAAAAACCAGAAAAAAAAGAAAAAAAAAATCAAGGGATAGAGTTAAAGTGGTTTTACCTAGATTCAAGTGCAATGATGGAGTGGTAACGAGTAAAGAGAACTCCGATTTCTCAGGAAGAGAGAGAGATATCAGTAGTGTCACACCCCGACTCCCGAGGTGGGACGAATAACACTAATACTACTAAACCATTCACTAACTCAACTCACATAAGGGTTCATGCTCGGGAAATCAAGGGATTATTGACTGAAAGCGAAAACAATTAAAGACATGCTTCCAAGTCACAGATAAAACACCAAACGAGCATAGATAATTTACAAATTGAATCCGAAAGAGAATAAGTATGTTGAGATCACATCGTACGATAGTTAAAGAAAACGGTAAATTGTTTCGAGCACATAACTCGTAAATCCAACAAGTATCAGAGTGTAATGCCCCGGAAATTCCTTACGATCTCAAAATTTTAAAGTTATTAATAATAATGGCTTTGCACGCCTAAGTTTACGATTTTGAATTCTAAGACTAACGGTCGAATCCGTTTCCGAAAATAAATTACGGAAGTCAGCTAGACGACTACTGTATTTAGGGTTATCGCGTACGAAAGGTTTTTAGTTCGTGAACTCAGAACGGAAAACCGTCTGATTTTTACATTCACGAAATCGCGATACGAACTCGCCCGAGAAAGTTCGTTTTTATGATTTTCCGGACGAAACTCGGACTGTGTCGTCCCGAGTTTTTGTCGGAATTAATTTTATAAATATTATTTTCCGATTAAGTTTAATACGTTAGAATTTTTGGCCGAATCGGATCGTGACGATTTTGTGCCGAGCTACATTTTTCATCGTTCGATTTCCGTAACGTCGTATCGCGTTGGAAAAGCGCGTATTTTCCTTTTTTTTTTTCCTCTTATAGCCGACTTCTCTCTCTCATTTTTTTATCTTGATATTTGTTTTTATATTGTTATTATTTGGACACCTAATGTCTTTACTATTCAAACTTTACACCTTAGGTAGTAACTATTCCTACTTTACACATATTACCTAAAGTAATTTCTAATACACAATTTAAATCACTTCTTCTCCCTCCCTCATCAAATTCGGTAGCTTCCCTCACTCTCTCCCATCTTCATTTTGTTCCTCCATTGTTGAAGAAAGCTCCAAGTTCTTGAGCAAGAAATCACACAAGTCTTCATCCATCCATCGAACTTCATTTCTTCCTTCATTAAACTTCAAGGTAATCCTCTCCTCTATGTTTCTATCCATCCAAAATCCTTTTCTTTTTAATTTCTTCTTGGATCGAAAATTGAGGAATGATAAACTAGATGTTTTGATCTTGGATTAGTGAAATTAGAAGTATTTGGATGTGAATTCTAGGATTGAAATTGAAGAAAATTCAAGAACCCTAACCTCTATGATATTACCGAAAATTTAGGGGTTTATGGTAGGATTTTTGAATCTTTCAATTGATGTTAAAATCATGCTTAGGAAGTGTTTAATTAGTGATTAGAACCAAGAGAAATCGAAAGCCCTTTGTTTGATTGAAACCGATTTAGGGTTTAGGGTTTGAAATTGGGGTTTTGCATTTTAATGTGTAATTGGATTTCATTTGATCAATTGATGATATAATAGTGTAATTAAGAGATAAATGTTGTTAATTGATGAAGAAAAACACCCTCTTAACCTATGTGTTAATACCGAAAATCAGTAGAAAATTAGGGCTTTTCATGTAGTTGATTTAGTTGTTGATTTGTTGATGAATTAATGTTCCTAATGATGTTAGTTGTTAATAGGAATTATTTGAGAATTTTCTAAAATTGTTTTGTGGAATGTAAGAGACGAAGAACTCGTTTTAAGTTGAGATATAGTATTGATATGAAGTAATTCTATGCATGAAAATGAATCTCGTTAGATGATGTTTGATGATGTAGAAAATGAGCGAAATCCGATAACTTTTAAAATCGCGTAAGAGACGAACAATTAGTCGTAATTAATAACCAAGAAGTCGAATGAGATTTCTAACTTGATATTATTGTTTATGATGGACTAAGGTACAACTTTGTAGTTGACGTCATGAGCTTTCGAGCTAATATAATATGAGTTATAGTGATAGTCGAGAACTAGAACGAGAAATTGATAACTTGCTTTGGTTTAGTACTTGATAGTTGGAAGCCGACGTTTAGAACGTCATGTTATTGGACGAGTTTTGAGAAGGAGTTCATCACGTACGGGAGTACGTGTTGACTGCCTTGAGAGTCCAGTTTCTTATGAAATCGAATTCGAGAACTTAGAACGAACCTAAGAAGTTATACGTCAATCCTATCGAGCAACTAGGGTTAGTGCGGCAATTTTGCAACCCTCGCCGGAAACTGTAATAACTTTTAGCTCGTTTATCGGATTTGCGATCCGTAAATTGGAGCGTAAACTAGACATCCCAAGCTTTCAAACGGTACAGGGCTCATCCCCTATTTCAAGATCCCCTGTTCTGGGCAGCCCCCAGAGTTACTGCCTTGCGCAGTGAATTTTCAGATTTCATTCTTCTAAGTTGTTTCGTTCGCAACTTAGTTTCTTTCGATCGTTTAAGCCGTAATAACTTGACGACTATCTTCCTACTGACCCCAGTGTCAAGAAAGGAGCTTTGAGTGCTAAACGAGGCGAGATCTCATCTCATATCCGTTAAAGTAAAGATTGTTAGTTAAGCGAGAAATTGTCTAAATCGTCTAAAGAACTAAAACGTAATTTTCCTAAGTTGATTCTTTTCCAACTTAGTTCCTTATGATCTTTTAAGTCGTATTGAGCTATCGACTACCCTCTCTACTGACCTAAGAGTCGAGTATGAGACTTTTCGAGTTCTAAACAAGATTTGTTCGAGTCTCGTTCCCGTTTAAGTAAAATGAATCTAGTAAGCGTGTAATTGCCTAAAGAAATGAAACGACTAAAACCTATTTCGATTTTCAATGATCGATTATCTTTTACGACCCGATTTTAAGTATTATTATTTTACGATGAAGGAGGAAGCCAGCAGTTAAGAAAGGACGGAAGATCAGAAGATCGGAAGCTAGTACGTAGTAGTTCTGTATTACAAGGTGGGCCTTTATATATAAAATAAAACGAGCAATGCTCGGAAAACCTTTCTTTATCGCTTTGATATCTGTGTTTTCAAAGTGATAATTATGGCATGAACTGTTTTATGTTTTATGTAAGTTCTCTTGTACCTATCTGAGTCAACATTCGTGTTTTCCAGATTTAGAGTTAATCTAACTAGGTTAACTAACGATCGGCTCTGAGTTAGCTGCTAAGTGCTTTCCAGAGTTAGTGCACTTTGTAACCTGTGGTGTATGTGATATCCTGTTGAGGGGTACCAGCCACGGTGAATGAGAATTGGTCAAGATTGAACATAGCATACCAGAAAATGCTCGGCCGAGTAAATTGTGAAAATCAGTCAGAAAATGTTTAGTAGACACGGGCCCTTTTCAATAAAACCCCGATGTGCTACGATTATAAAATGCCATCATTATCTATACTTATGATTATAATTTCGGCATCGTGCCCACTAAGTACTTTTGTACTTAGCCCTGCATTGTTTTCTAAATGTGCAGGTTGAAGCGACGTGAGCGGCAACGGTTGAAGTTGAGTTGAAAAGATAGGATGCTTTAGGTATGACTCTTCCGCTGCAGAACTCCAAGTCTTTTGAGTATGTATATTGAACAAACCACTGTAGTTTAAGTCTGTAAACTTGAACTTAGTTTCATTTGTGTACTTTTGTCGAGTAATCCTTAGCGATTAATGCTTTCTTTATTATATTCAAGTCTTGTTCATGGATTGTTTGATGTCTTTTATGTATGTTTAGTCAGTTAGCCCCCTTCTTCCCCGCTTCTTTAATCCAACCCCAGTCGCACCCCGGCTTCTGCCGTCCCTCGGGATTTGGGGCTGTGACAGAGTGGTATCAGAGCAAGGCTTGTTTCCTGCTCTGAATATGAGTCAAATTTTAATATGAGTCCTTCATTTTAGTGATACCACAGAGTGGTATCAGAGCAGTGTTCGTTTTCTGCTCTGTTTTTGAGTCAATCTTCTAGTACGAGTTATTCTTTTAGTGATACCACAGAGTAGTATGAGTCATTCTTTTCTAGTATGAGTCATTCCTTCTAGTAATATCACCAAGTGGTATTCGTATACAAGTCTTCCTTCGAGTAATAATATAGAGTATTCGTTTGTACTCTATATCGAGTCTTCTTTCGAGTCATAAGACAGAGTATTTGTATATACTCTAGATCAGAGTCGTCTTTCCAAGTATAAGATAAGAGTTAGACTCTTATACTAAGATTGAGAACGTAGATGTCAACTCAACCGCCCGCTACGTCGACTCAACGAGGAAATGGAAAGAATTTTATGATGTGATTTCTTTTAAATAAGAAATTTTATGAGCAAGTATTCAATAAAAATTGAGAATAAGAATTAGTTGAGTTTTAAAAATAAGGATTTTACAGAAGTATAATTTTTTATACTTTATGTGATTATGCGATAGTACAAGTACTATCTTATGTGAAATTATTTGCGCGATAATTTCCTTTTATGAAAAATTATGCGAACACAAGAATATAGTCGGATTTTAGGGATTTTTCCCGGTTCAATGAGAATGTAGACTTGAAACCTAAGAACTTTCCGGTTCTTCGAGAACTTAGACATTTTTAAGAAACTATATTTTTGGAATGATTTCGAAAGGAGATCCCCAACACGAGAAGGACTTCTACTGATGAATGTCACGTGCGTTAAGTGACATGAATAAAGATTCGGCAAAGTCGAACTTGTTTTTAAGAATTTCCCGCGAGGAAAATGAAATAAAAGTGATTCGATAAATCGTGTTAGTAAACGAAGGGAACGATTAGACGTTTGAGAAGCTTTCGGCTTCGAGTTAAGAAAGATATGAACGAGACGACAAAGATCGAGTAAATGGAATCAAAGTTAAATGAAATAAGTGAACGTTACTTATGTGTAAGTAATGTAAATGACGTCTTTTTTGTGACACGTCATTTCTTTTTCTTCTCGTTTCGTGTCTTAGTAGGTTTCGCCTTGATCGAATTCTACAAAGAAAATCATATAGATTATTAGGAGTCGAGCACGAAGCTTGAATAAATTTTCCATCGATCGCCCGATTCTAGCGACGACAACTGAACTTAGTTTCCAGAAAGTTATTCTTTAAGTTATATTCCTTTTTCTTTTGGAATTTAATTCCATATTTCGTCTTTGAGCAAAGACTACCAATAGTACGAGTATCAAGAGTCGTTAACGACAAATTCTTTTGTGAATGGATGTTACTTTTGAATAAGTAACATGAACAAAGTAAACGTACTTTGTTTTAACAAATAAGAGTCGTTAAGAATTGTTTTTGAGAAAATACTAAAGAATTAAAGTAAGAATGTAGTAAGATAAGAATGAAAATAAAAGTCTTGAAATTTCTAATTTTATATATATATATATATATATATATATATATATATGTTGTTGAGTGCAATTTCTTGAATTGTTAGAAGTCTTGATAAGTGGTTGACTTAAGTGATGATGTTACAATTGAATAAGGAATGTTCATTTTGTAATTTAAGAATTTCGTTGAGATAAGTTATTTTTTCCTACCTGTTACTGATCCGTGTTTCCTTAAAACTTTTGTAGGATGGCTAGGACTCGTGTTACGGCTCGGAAGAGCCAGCCTTTGGTAGAGTGCGAGCGCACCATACTGGACATGATTCAGGACGAGTATTACGAGTTTGAGGCAGACTACGGCGAGGAAGACGTGGGGCAGATCGTTAGCAACTTTTCTTCAGCTTACTTTCCAGTGCGACACTTGATCCCGGAGAGTCAGGCGATTCTAGACCTGATTGTACACCTACCGGACGAGTGGCGCGGTTGGATGCACCGTGTAGCGTGGTACTTCCTAGGGATCTTCGGCGACGACACTGAGCCGACCGGCAACTACACCGGATTCGCCCTGTTTGTGCACAGGCGCTTCTTTGAGAGCAGATTCATGCTTCTAATCCCATTAGAACCACACCTTCCCTACAGTCAGTTTCCAGCAGAGACACAGCCAGAGCACCTTGACTTAGACCCAGAGTACTCCGCTTTGTTAGAGTTGCCACCAGACGGTGTACTGGTTGAGGAGTCCGACGCTGAGTTAGGGCAGTTAGAGGAGGACGAGGAGACCGTAGTTACACCCGAGTCACCACCAGTTGGTCAGCAGATCGAGGAGTTGATCCCAGGGCCGGGATTCGTGGAGATCGACGCCGAGACAGCCGCGCTGTTAGGACTATCTTCGCCGTTCTTACCTGACGTCTGTGTTAGAGTCAGAGGACCGTTAGAGACGAGATTGTTTAGGGAGGAGTCTGACCACCGAGAGATCGACGCGGAGCTTGCCGCCTTGTTAGAGTTACCTTCTCCACTTACGCCGCTCGACGAGATCTGTGCGAAGTGGGGAGTAGTTAGAGAGCAGATGGAGGCAGGACCATCCAGGGTCCGTTCTAGGGAGGACTTCGAGTCAGGCTCAGGTTCAGGTTTAGTTCCCGAGCACCTTCTATCTCTGAAGAAGCGTGCAGTAGAGATCAGCGAGGACTACTTGGTTTCCGACCTGGAGGAGACGGTTTCAGAGGCACCATCACCCGCTTTGTTTACACTTGCTGACGGCTCCACTCTGAGGGAGGACGAGGCACTTCAGCTTGTTTTTGGTTCAGAGTCCGAGGAGGATGACCCGGAGGAGGATCCTGAGGAGGATCCGGAGGAGGACCCGGACGAGGATCCGGAGGAGGACCCAGAGGAGGACTGTTAGGTTTTTTGCAGGCTATAGGGGGGTAGTTTTTGGACTCGACTGCAATTTAGTTGAGCAGAGCGTTGTAGACGCGGGTAAATATCAGTAGTAGTAGTAGTAGCTCTTTTGTCCTGTATAGAGTCAGATCAGTAACTAGTTAGTTTTTGGTAGTACTCTAGCGGATATGAAATTTTATGAATCGTTTCCGTTCAAGTACTTTAGTAGATACGGAGTTGCAGCTTGTTAGTGCACCCGGTGAATAGTAGGCAGTCAGCCTAGTTTAGACTAATAGTAGTTTAACCTTTTTGTATAAGTCCTCGTTGGAGGCAGAATTAATATTCTTTTTGATGTATATATATATACATGACCCATAAAGATGGTTTTTAATCACAAGCAAAATTTTCCTATGAATCGTGTAATTAAAATCAGAATGTCAAATGAACTCGTGTAACGAAAAATTGAGTTTAACTCGAAAGTTAAAAGATTAATGAAATAATATCGAAGCTATGTTCAATATGTTGTTCTGTGAACTTGATTAAGTTGGGAACGAGTTAGTAAGTACTAAGAGTAATTAACATAAGAGAACTAATGAGAATTTCAATTTTTCCTTAGACCAAAGAAAATGCCGCCGAGAAACGTGAACAATAGGAGAGGTCGAGGACCTGGAAGGCCTAGAGGACGTGGGAGACGTCAGCCGGAAAACAACAGAGAACAAGAATATGAGCAGAATGCTACCCCATCGCCATCCCCATCGCCATCCCCATCACCACCCCCATCACCACCACCTCCACCACCACCCCGTAGGGATATAGAAGATCTCTTCCTCAAGAGGAACCCTCCGATGTTCAATGGAACAGGCAGCCCTAGCGATGCTGAGCTATGGGTGAGATGCACGGAGAAGATATTCAAGCTCCTCAGATGCACTGACGAGGAGAGAATGCTATGTGTCGCATTCCAACTGACTGGATCGGCAGATTACTGGTGGGAAGCAAGACAAAAGGTGATACCCGCAGAGCATCTGGCTCGTTTCACGTGGGATGAGTTTAAGGAAATACTGTTTGATAAGTACGTACCCAAGACGTATAGGGCGCAGAAGGAAGCTAAGTTTTATAACCTGAAGTAAGGAAAGGTGACCGTGACTGAGTATGATGCCAAGTTTTGCGAACTGTCAAGGTATGCGCTGGCATTGGTTGATACCGAGGAAAAGTTATCAAAGAAATTTCAAGGAGGATTACGACATGAGCTGGGAATCGCGTTAGCTAGTCATGGAGGACTAGGCTATACTGATATTTTGGGAAGAGCACTGGAAATGGAGGCCGTCGTGCCTGATGAGAAGAAGATTGTACAGACTGCGTCAGCACCAGCACAGAACCAGAACCGAGGCTACTATAACAGCAATAGTAGCAACTATCAGGGTAAGAGAAAATGGAACGGAGGAGGTAGCGGAGGCTACAATCAGAACTTCAACAACCAGGGAGGTCAGAGAAAAGGAAATCAACAGGGCTATCAGCAGCCTGGACAGAACAGCAACAACAACAACAACAGCAGCAACAAGAGGCCGTGGCAGGGAAACAACCAATCGAGGTTGTTTATTCAGGGGAATAAGCAGAACTCACCGTGGAAGGGTAACAATCAACAGAACCAGCCACAAGGGCAACAGCGAAACTTCAACCAGGGAGCAAATAACCCAGGGAGGGTTACCATTCCTGTCTGCCCGAAGTGCAACAGAGCCCATCCCGGTGTCTGTCAGATAGGCACCCCCAACTGTTTCAACTGTGGACAGAAGGGGCACATGAAAAAGGATTGCCCGAAGCCGCTCCAAGCCATAACTCTCCGAGCCATTCAAGCACAGCAGCAGCAGCCGTAGATGAACCAACAGCAATTCCAGCAGCATACACAGCAGCAACAGAATGCGAGGGCATGCGCTATCAAACAGGGTGGCCAGCACAAAGGAAAAGGCAATCTCGCAGGTATGGGAAAACTCCACAACATCCCCATTAAGATACTGTTTGATATTGGCGCATCGCATTCTTTCATTGCTGGCTCGTGTGCCGATAACTTAGACATCAGACCTTTAAGAGCTGAACACCCTATGAGAGTAACTACCCCTTCAGGAGAGATCACTACTTCCACACATGTTTTCTCTAACCTAGAATTAGAAATCGAAACTCTTAAGGTTAAAGCAGACAACTTAAATGTTATGATAATGTGAGACGTAGATATAATCTTAGGGATGGATTGGTTGTCAGAGAATTACGCTACAATTCTCTGCAACGAGAGAAAAATCTCTTTTAAACCCCCGGGTAAAGAACCAAACGAATTCCACGGAATTTCCATGGGTAGAGGCGTACCAATTATATCAGCCCTTCAAGCCACTAAACTCATGAAGAAGAAAGGTACCACAGCTTATCTTGTGTACCTAGTCGGGGAGCCAGGAGCCGAAAAGACCATCCAAGACGTAAAAGTTGTGAATGAATACGAAGATGTCTTTCCAGAAGTGCTACCGGGATTGCCACCAGATCGACATGTGGACTTTACAATTGATTTAGAACCAGGAGCAGCTCCTAAGTCTAAAGCCCCATACAGGATGGCACCGAAGGAACTGGAAGAGCTCAAAATCCAGTTACAGGAATTAATAGACCTTGGTTTCATCAGGCCAAGCGTCTCACCTTGAGGAGCACCCGTGTTATTTGTTAGGAAAAAGGACGGATCGATGAGAATGTGCATCGATTACCGAGAACTGAACAAGATCACGCTCAAGAATAAATATCCTTTGCCAAGGATCGAGGATCTGTTCGATCAGCTCAAGGGTGCAGGAGTCTTCTCCAAGATAGATTTGAGGTCAGAGTACCATCAACTCAAGATCAAACCTGAAGATGTACCGAAGACCGCTTTTAGAACCCGTTATGGCCATTACGAATTCCTAGTGATGCCATTTGGTTTGACCAAAGCTCCAGCCGTATTCATGGATCTTATGAATAGAGTCTTCCACCCCTACTTGGACAAATTCGTTTTAGTATTCATCGACGACATACTCGTTTACTCTAAGAATGAGATGGAGCACGAGGAACATCTACGGATAGTGTTGGAAACACTAAGAGCCGAGAAACTTTATGCCAAATTCAGTAAATGCGAATTTTGGCTGAAGGAAGTAATGTTCCTTGGGCATATAGTATCGGCGTAGGGAATCAAAGTGGATCCCGCCAAGGTAGAAGCAGTGCACAACTGGAAGTCACCAACGAGTCAGAACGAGATCAGAAGTTTCTTGGGATTAGCCGGTTATTACAGAAGGTTTATTGAAGGATTCTCCACGATCGCCCGCCCGATGACGCAGTTACTTCGAAAGGATACCAAATTTAAGTGGACGGACGAACGTGAGAAGAGTTTCCAAACGCTCAAGGAGAAGTTAACCACAGCGCCAGTACTAGCACTTCCGGACACAAACAAAGAGTATGTGGTTTACACCGATGCATCGAAAAATGGATTAGGTTGTGTCTTGATGCAAGACGGACGAGTGATAGCCTATGCTTCGCGACAACTTCGACCTCACGAAGTTGAGTACCCAACCCACGATTTAGAACTTGCAGCCGTGGTGCATGCGTTAAAAATTTGGAGACACCATCTCTATGGTGTAAGAGTTGAGATATTCACCGATCACAAGAGCTTGAAGTACTTTTTCGAGCAGAAAGAACTGAATATGAGGCAAAGGAGATGGCTCGAATTAGTCAAAGATTATGACTGTGGAATTAACTATCATCCAGGAAAGGCTAATGTGGTAGCAGACGCATTGAGTCGCAAGACTCCAACGAAGCTAGGATGCCTCTTTGTAGAGGAAGGAACTTTAGTGCGAGAATTCGAGAAGATGAATATCAGAGTGCTTGACACGCCAGCTACGATAACAAGCCAGATAGCAACATTAGAAGCTACACCAGATTTGAGAGAAAGAATCATCAATGCTCAGAGGAAAGATGAGTCAATGGAAAAGTTGCGATAAAGGATAAGAACAGAGAAACCAGAAGGATATTCTGAAGCTCCAGACAATGCGATACTTTTTGAAGGCAGAGTTTGTATTCCTGATGACGACAGCGAACTGAAGAACGAGATCTTGAGTGAGGCTCACGATACGCCTTACACAGCACACCCAGGAAGTACGAAAATATACCAAGATTTGAGAAGAAACTTTTGGTGGAATGGAATGAAACGAGACGTTGCCTTGTTTGTAGAAAGATGCCTAGCATGTCAGCAAGTTAAGGCTTTACACCGATGACCATATGGATTACTACAACCATTGGATGTCCCAGAATGGAAATAGGAAGGCATAGCTATGGACTTTGTCACAGGCTTGCCTAAGTCAAGAAGAGGAAACACAGCAATTTGGGTGATTATCGATAGGATTACAAAGTCAGCTCATTTCTTGCCAATTAAGATTACCTACGGATCAGAAAAACTAGCTCAGTTGTATGTCAGAGAGATTGTACGTCTGCATGGAGTACCGAAGGTCATAGTATCAGATAAAGACGCCAAATTCACCTCGAGATTTTGGATTACGGTGCAAAAAGAATTGGGAACAGAGCTTAATTTTAGTACAGCATTTCACCCACAGACAGATGGGCAGTCAGAGAGAACGATTCAGATTTTAGTCGACATGTTAAGAACAGTGGTTTTAGACCGAGGCGCGAATTGGGAAGAGATTCTACACTTAGTCGAATTCGCCTACAACAACAGCTATCAGGCCACGATAGGAATGGCGCCGTTTGAGGCTCTGTATGGAAGGAAATGTAGATCGCCACTTTATTGGGACGAAGTAGGTGAGAGAAAGAACCTAGGCCCAGATGCGATTAATGAGATGATTGAGATAGTTCGGCAGATTCGCGATAGAATGAAAGAAGCTCAGAGCCGACAAAAGTCTTATGCCGATGATCGTCGAACCAATCTTGAGTTTGAAATAGGAGATAAGGTTTTTCTTAAGATATCACCGACCAAAGGAATCCTTAGGTTCGGAGTTAAGGGTAAACTAAGACCCAGGTTTATAGGACCTTATGAAATCCTCGAGAGAATAGGATCCGTCGCTTATAGATTGGCCTTACCGCCAAGTCTAGGAAGCATTCACAACGTTTTTCACGTTTCTCAGTTGAGAAAATATGTTTACGATCCTAAGAACGTCATTAGTCAGCAAGACGTAGTTCTTGAATCTGACCTAAGCTATGAAGAGAAGCCGATATCGATTTTGGATAGAAAAGTTCAAGAATTAAGAACCAAATCGATATCAATCGTTAAAGTGCTCTGGAACCACCACGGGCAAGAAGAAGCCACGTGGGAACTCGAGGAGAAGATGAAGGAGCGATATCCTCATCTTTTTGCAGAAGGTATGCAAATTTCGGGACGAAATTTGTCGTAAGGGGGGTAGGATGTAATGCCCCGGAAATTCCTTACGATCTCAAAATTTTAAAGTTATTAATAATAATGGCTTTGCACGCCTAAGTTTACGATTTTAAATTCTAAGACTAACGGTCGAATCCGTTTCCGAAAATAAATTACGGAAGTCAGCTAGACGACTACTGTATTTAGGGTTATCGCGTACGAAAGGTTTTTAGTTCGTGAACACAGAACGGAAAACTGTCTGATTTTTACATTCACGAAGTCGCGATACAAACTCGCCCGAGAAAGTTCATTTTTATGATTTTCCGGACGAAACTCGGACTGTGTCGTCCCGAGTTTTTGTCGGAATTAATTTTATAAATATTATTTTCCGATTAAGTTTAATACGTTAGAATTTTTGGCCGAATCGGATCGTGACGATTTTGTGCCGGGCTACATTTTTCGTCGTTCGATTTCCGTAACGTCGTATCGCGTCGGAAAAGCGCGTATTTTCCTTTTTTTTTTCCTCTTATAGCCGACTTCTCTCTCTCATTTTTTTATCTTGATATTTGTTTTTATATTGTTATTATTTGGACACCTAATGTCTTTACTATTCAAACTTTACACCTTAGGTAGTAACTATTCCTACTTTACACATATTACCTAAAGTAATTTCTAGTACACAATTTAAATCACTTCTCCTCCCTCCCTCATCAAATTCGGCAGCTTCCCTCACTCTCTCCCATCTTCATTTTGTTCCTCCATTGTTGAAGAAAGCTCCAAGTTCTTGAGCAAGAAATCACACAAGTCTTCATCCATCCATCGAACTTCATTTCTTCCTTCATTAAACTTCAAGGTAATCCTCTCCTCTATGTTTCTATCCATCCAAAATCCTTTTCTTTTTAATTTCTTCTTGGATCGAAAATTGAGGAATGATGAACTAGATGTTTTGATCTTGGATTAGTGAAATTAGAAGTATTTGGATGTGAATTATAGGATTGAAATTGAAGAAAATTCAAGAACCCTAACCTCTATGATATTACAGAAAATTTAGGGGTTTATGGTAGGATTTTTGAATCTTTCAATTGATGTTAAAATCATGCTTAGGAAGTGTTTAATTAGTGATTAGAACCAAGAGAAATCGAAAGCCCTTTATTTGATTGAAACCGATTTAGGGTTTAGGGTTTGAAATTGGGGTTTTGCATTTAATGTGTAATTGGATTTCATTTGATCAATTGATGATATAATAGTGTAATTAAGAGATAAATGTTGTTAATTGATGAAGAAAAACACCCTCTTAACTCATGTGTTAATACCGAAAATAAGTAGAAAATTAGGGCTTTTCATGTAGTTGATTTAGTTGTTGATTTGTTGATGAATTAATGTTCCTAATGATGTTAGTTGATAATAGGAATTATTTGAGAATTTTCTAAAATTGTTTTGTGGAATGTAAGAGACGAAGAACTCGTTTTAAGTTGAGATATAGTATTGATATGAAGTAATTCTATGCATGAAAATGAATCTCGTTAGATGATGTTTGATGACGTAGAAAATGAGTGAAATCCGATAACTTTTAAAATCGCGTAAGAGACGAACAATTAGTCGTAATTAATAACCGAGAAGTCGAATGAGATTTCTAACTTGATATTATTGTTTATGATGGACTAAGGTACAACTTTGTAGTTGACGTCATGAGCTTTCGAGCTAATATAATATAAGTTATAGTGATAGTCGAGAACTAGAACGAGAAATTGATAACTTGCTTTGGTTTAGTACTTGATAGTTGGAAGCCGACGTTTAGAACGTCGTGTTATTGGACGAGTTTTGAGAAGGAGTTTATCACGTACGGGAGTACGTGTTGACTGCCTTGAGAGTCCAGTTTCTTAAGAAATCGAATTCGAGAACTTAGAACGAACCTAAGAAGTTATACGTCGATCCTATCGAGCAACTAGGGTTAGCGCGGCAGTTTTGCGACCCTCGCCGGAAACTGTAATAACATTTAGCTCGTTTATCAGATTTGCGATCCGTAAATTGGAGCGTAAACTAGACATCCCAAGCTTTCAAACGGTACAGGGCTCATCTCCTGTTTCTAGATGCCCTGTTCTGGGAAGCCCCCAGAGTTACTGCCTTGCGCAGTGAATTTTCAGATTTCATTCTTCTAAGTTGTTTCGTTCGTAACTTAGTTTCTTTCGATCGTTTAAGCCGTAATAACTTGACGACTATCTTCCTACTGACCCCAGTGTCAAGAAATGAGCTTTGAGTGCTAAACGAGACGAGATCTCATCTCATATCCGTTAAAGTAAAGAATGTTAGTTAAGCGAGAAATTGTCTAAATCGTCTAAGAACTAAAACGTAATTTTCCTAAGTTGATTCTTTTCCAACTTAGTTCCTTATGATCTTTTAAGTCGTATTGAGCTATCGACTACCCTCTCTACTGACCTAAGAGTCGAGTATGAGACCTTTCGAGTTCTAAACGAGATTTGTTCGAGTCTCGTTCCCGTTTAAGTAAAATGAATCTAGTAAGCGTGCAATTGCCTAAAGAAATGAAACGACTAAAACCTATTTCGATTTTCAATGATCGATTATCTTTTACGACCGATTTTAAGTATTATTATTTTACGATGAAGGAGGAAGCCAGCAGTAAAGAAAGGACGGAAGATCAAAAGATCGGAAGCTAGTACGTAGTAGTTCTGTATTACAAGGTGGGCTTTTATATATAAAATAAAACGAGCAATGCTCGGAAAACCTTTCTTTATCGCTTTGATATCTGTGTTTTCAAAGTGATAATTATGGCATGAACTGTTTTATGTTTTATGTGAGTTCTCTTGTACCTATCTGAGTCAACATTCGTGTTTTCCAGATTTAAAGTTAATCTAACTAGGTTAACTAACGATCGGCTCTGAGTTAGCTGCTAAGTGCTTTCCAGAGTTAGTGCACTTTGTAACCTGTGGTGTATGTGATATCCTGTTGAGAGGTACCAGCTACGGTGAATGAGAATTGGTCAAGATTGAACATAGCATACCAGAAAATGCTCGGCCGAGTAAATTGTGAAAATCAGTCAGAAAATATTTAGTAGACACGGGCCCTTTTCAATAAAACCCCGATGTGCTACGAATATGAAATGCCATCTTTATCTATACTTATGATTATGATTTCGGCATCGTGCCCACTAAGTACTTTTGTACTTAGCCCTGCATTGTTTTCTAAATGTGCAAGTTGAAGCGACGTGAGCGGCAACGGTTGAAGTTGAGTTGAAAAGATAGGATGCTTTAGTTATGACTCTTCCGCTGCAGAACTCTAAGTCTTTTGAGTATGTATATTGAACAAACCACTGTAGTTTAAGTCTGTAAACTTGAACTTAGTTTCTTCCGTGTACTTTTGTCGAGTAATCCTTAGCGATGACCTCTTTCTTTATTATATTCAAGTCTTGTTCATGGATTGTTTGATGTCTTTTATGTATGTTTAGTCAGTTAGCCCCCTTCTTCCCCGCTTCTTAAATCCAACCCCAGTCGCACCCCGGCTTCTGCCGTCCCTCGGGATTTGGGGCTGTGACACAGAGTGAAATTCAAAACATATCAAAAGAAACATCATATTGTATTGCATCGGAGACATCAACTCAAATCCCAACAACTACATGTATGAAGACATGTAATTGTCAGCCAACTTTCGACTCAACCAAAAGAACACACCACCAAGCCGTCCACGCCATCCACATCCCGCTAACATGCAAGTTTAGAAATACATGCAGGGCTGAGTACGATACTTCGTACTCAGTGAACACATTGCCAAAAACATTCTCAAAAACTTGCTCTTAGAGCTATATGATTGAAAACTTGCCCCTCTTGCTGCATCACAAGGGTTAGACATATAGATAACTGCTGTAAAAGAATTTTCCACTTGTGACAGCCATAAAACATTTTTGTTTTGAAAATCGCCTGCTCAGGCTAAGCTTATATCTTAGGTATGAATCAATCTACAACTTATCTTTTTGTGGTGTCGAGAAGTAGGCCTCCTCCTCAAACACCGTGACCGGCCCAACCGAAGTAAGGCTCACAGCCACCTTAACTAATGCATGCATTGTCCCGTATCTTACAGGACCTTTATCCCGTGCGTCCACGGGACCTTTTATAACTTTAAATCGTAGATGATTGCATACCAAAACATTTAAAATTCAGGCAAGTCAATCAATTTAAAAAGCGCACGTAATACATAAATAGTACACGCATTCATCATTTGGTTTTAGTTTAGAAAACCCATCTGTCTTCCGAAGATCTAGCTAGGCGGCTTACTCTTTTTGTGTCCTCGCTACTTTCCCATTCCGCTCGGTCCTTCACAATTTGACATCGAATAAAGGAATAAGACTCTCGACACGTAAGACGTAAAGTAGATTTCGGTTTTGGCTGAAGGACTTCTACTTGACTCGGATCCTTCTATTTTTATCTTTTCTAAGTCAATAACCTTTCTCGATTATCTCATTCTCGGTTATCGATTCTACTCGGTTACTAATTACTTCGTCTCACATTCTCATTTCTAAATCACTTCTACTTAGCATTTCTCACTAGTTAGGGAGATATTACTTATCGACTACATTACTCAAATTTTCTCTCGAATTCTCGATTCGACTAATCATCATTTCAATCAATCATGTTGCATATATAAGCGTTCTCAACAATCGAACAATTGATTTTATCATAACAAAACATAATCACTTTATTTAATCACATAAGTTCATTCAAGCATAATAAACTTAACATAGAAATTCAATCAAACATGCAATCTCGACATGATTCACATTTCAAATCCAATTAACAATTACTTGACATGGCCCGACTCTAGTTTTGGAAAGTACTTACTTCGATTTCATAAAATAAATTCTCGTCTTTCCAATAAAGCGAATAAAAGTTCAAGTAATAAGAATTTTCTTGAATTTAAAACTCAATAATCATTTAATATTTCTCGACTCAATATACGACATTATTTCAAAATACGTCGTGTTTCCTCTACTACGTACACATACTCGTATGCGTATTCTTATCTTATTTACTTATCTTAGTACTATTATATCTCTTTTCTTATTCTCAATTAAACTCTTATTTTCTATACTTAATAGAAATTTGTTTTCTATTTATAACTCGACTCTTAGAATTTCGTTTTCTTTAATAAAATTCTCGTTTTCTTTTCTTAATGAAAACTCGATTCTTAACTTAATATTCAAAACTCGATAACTTCATCGTCTTATTTCATAATCAAAAGATTTGGAAAGCAAACTCGATTAATACCACTCAAGCATTATCAATCTTATAATATCAATAAACGAGCATTTAAACACTGACTATTTAATAAACTCGATTCTCATATCAAAACAACTCTTATAAAATTTCCTCTCGTTTTTCTAACACTTCTTATTTAGTTTAATAATTAAATATTTAAAACTCTTTTATTATTTTAGTAAACAATTCTTACTCGATCCTTACTCATAAGCTTCTCCTACTCGGCTTATCTCTTCGTAAATTATTATCTAAGCTCAACTTAATTCTTTTATTCTCATACTCTATTATTTCTTATTTTATTAAGAAATTATCTCTTCAATTATTAAACTCCAACTCTATTATTATTATTTCAAAACTCTTCGGTAATTTTGTAATTAAACAAGTAAACGAACTCGAACTCGATTAAACTTCTCATTAACTTCTTATGCTCAGTTTTACAATATTTTTCTGTTTAAAAGAGAATTTGTTTAATTTAAGATTAATTCTTCTTTCTTAAATTCTCGTTCAATTGAACGTGTTAACCTTGACTAACTCATCTCAAATTTTATACTCAACTTTAAATTTTATTTTCTTAACTCTAACTCCTCTTTTATTTCTTCTACTAATATTTTCCCTCTTTTTACTTTTGTCAATTAGAATTATTATTTCTTTTCAATCATTTTTATTAAACTCACTTAATTTCTCTTCTTAATTTCTAATTACTTAACAAAGAATTATTTTTCTTTGTTTTTACTCAATTCTATATCTCCCAAATAATTTAATAATTTTCTTTTTATTTTCTATTTAATTTTATTCTCATAATTTTCGAATTTTTAATTATTTTTGATAATTAATTTAATTTATTTTTGAATTAATTTTATTAATCTTTAAATCTTCATGTTCTTTACCAAGAACACACACTCAAATCTTCAAAAATTCACCAAGAACACCTAGAACACACACTAAATCCTCAAACTCATTTTCATCGATTTTCATGCTTAAAATTTCATTTCTTCACTTTAAAAATTCCTATTGATCATCTAATACTCCAAATTAAACACAAACATATTCATATCATCCATAACATCAAAATCATCAAAAATCATCAAGAATAATTTATCTTCCATAAACTCATATATATCGATTTTCTTCATAAAAAATAACATAATAATTCAAATCTTTCACTCAATCATATTTCATGCTCAATAAACTCATAAACATTATCAAATAATCAAACAATCATTAAATCAAATATTTCTAATTTTCAACCCTATTTTCGGTTTCAACATAGAAATAGGGTAAATTGTTTTTCTCATTTCTCATACACACATATCATTCCAATCATCATCAAGAAACATATATCATCAAGAAATCATTAAGAACTCATGAAAATTATTTTTCTTTCTCTCTTTTCCTCACTTTCGGTTTTCATCAAATTTTTAGGGATTTTCTTTCTCTTTTCTCTTTTAATTCTTAGATCGATTCCTAGGGTTCGATTTCCTAATAATTTCCTCACTTCGATTTTCACATCTCAAACCCTAGTTTGCCTAAACATAAATTAAATCATGCATATTCTTTTCCTTAGGCTTTAGGGATTACATATTTACAAGAAATCAAATGAATGAACATACTTTTAAAGATTTAAATTCAAGCTCTCCTCTTGATCTTGTTTGAACCGAAAATGAAGGGATTGAGGCTCAAATCCTTAGCTTGGAATTTCCATGGTGGATCTCATCTTTAACCTCAAGAAAAATAGAACAAAAATTAATCACCTCTTCTAGGGCTTGAATGCCGAAATTAATAGGAAAGGAGAGATGATTTTTGTGTTGGAATTAAACTCAAGGATTTGAAGAATTAATTACCTCTTGAATTTGGGTTTGAAGAAATAAGGATGATGATGATTTTTTTGGAGCTTGAAAGCTTGATCTCTAGAGCTTCAATGGAGTTTGTATCTCTATGTATGTGTGTGTGTGTGTTATGGTAGTGAGAGGGTGAGAGATGAGAGAAATTTCTCTTCTTTCTTTCTTTGGTGGAACACGGTGGAGAGAAAGAGTTTGAGGGAGAGATGAATGAATGTTATTTACCTCATTAGCTAAGAAAGAAATGAAGTAAAATGAATGAATGAATTGAATGTAATGATGTTATTCCCTAATAGGTTTTGAAAATAGGTATATTAGGGAGAGAATATAATGATGAAGAGAATAAAACTAAGGGGAGAGTGAGGAGTCATGTCAGAAAGAGAGAGAGAGAGAGAGAGAGAGAGAGAGATAATTATCTCATTTTTAACGGGTATAATTTTCTCTGTATGAAAAAGTTTTTCGGTAGAATATATCCGTATTATTTCATTTATACTGAAAACAGCTATAAACTCTCCTCGACTCGTTTCCGACATCGAAACCACCTCAAATCTATCTCATATCTCATGAAATAAATCAAGGAATCCGAATATCTAATTTTTAGGTCAAAATTCCAAGTAACGAAGAAAATTCTAAAAATCAATCAGTCAATTATTCCAGTAAAAACTAAATTCTTAAAATTCTCTCATATGATCTCGGATGAGCTTATAATATATCTAAGGGGTCTTAGAATTAATTCTAGATTCAAAAGACACTAATTATGCTAAATTCGGAATTCGTCGGTGATTAGTGATTTCTCGGTTTATCGACACTAATCGTCAAAAGTGAAAGTTCTCAGAATTCTCTGAAATTTATATTCATGCTCAAACTCACATAAATAAACTCAATCAATGCATCACATACTCGATTCGTATAATCAAAACGAGAAAAATTCACATCAAAGCACATAGGGGCATTTTGGTCATTTTTACGAAAATTTCTTTTCTTGAAAAATTTTATCACTCAAGGCACGTTATTTAAGCATATAAACGCATTTAGAACGCACTTAAAGACTTATAAAAGTTCAGGGTATTACAAGTAGCAGCAGCACAGAGCGAGCGCAAAAATCCACTGATATAAGCTTGTT